>JARHVA010001238.1:2682500-2832500 GCA_037957365.1 Torreya grandis
TATAATAATTATGTATTAAACTTATTATAATAGAGGTTATAACATTGTATCAGTTGTGGTTGAACTTGTACTATATCATTTATGTTGGAATGTAATAATTTTGGCTATTTAGTTTGTTAATAATTTTTATATTTATATATGGTGATCCTTAGATATGTGGATTAAGTATAACCTAAATGGTTAACTAAACTAATGCAGTTAGTTAAATATCACTAGTTAATATTTTTCATGGTGAAATCTATATGTTAAATATGTGTATTTAATTTTTTTTAAATATTGTAATACTCTAGTAAAACCTAGTGGGCTTGTTACATTGTGGTATCAGAGCTAAAGATCAAACACTAGGACTTAATGTGTCTGCTAATGCAAAAACTTATTCTCTTGATATAAGAAGAATAATGGTGTGCACTAGAATAGAAGGTGAGGGTACTTTGAATATTGAACCCCCTATTGATCCAAATAAATTTATAGTTGAGTAAGTTGCAAAGTTTCACAATATCCTCATAATCATGCAAGAGACTAAGGATAGAATCATGACCCTAAAAAATGAAGTGCATGGCCATGAAGAGGATAATGCTCAAGCAAAACTTGAATATCATCCTAATGAATAGGAACATCTTCAAGAGTAGAGGCATGAGGAGGTGTCACAAGATTCATGAGCTCAAGTAGATGCATAATTAGCACATGATATGAAAAAGGTGAATCCACCCAAGTTTAACAAAATTTATTAAGGGATGGAGCTAAAAAATGGCTAATAGAAATAGATAAGTATTTCAAGATTCAAAATTATTCATAAGTCACAAAAGTATTCTAGGGAGCTTATCAACTTGCTGGTGAAACAATAACTTAGTAGGCAAACAAGAAGCTTGAGATAAAATTTGGCTCTACCACCATCACTTGGGAATATCTAATGACATTGTTTAGGTCGTGATGGATTTCATAGTTGTACTTTGACCAAATTCTTACATATTTTTAGAATATTATGTAAGGGAACTTATTAGTGAATGAATGTTAAGATAAATTCACTAAACTTCTTAAGTATGTGCATCAAGAAGATGAGAATTTTAGAATCATTAAATTTGGCATGGGATTGAAACCCCAAATAGGTGGTGAAGTAGATGTGCATGGTCCATCTACCATGCATCAAGCATTTGAAAAGGTGGTCAAGCAAGAAAAAAATTAAAATATCTTTCCTAAATCATAGATAAGTTCAAAAATAAATTTGGAAGTTCTAAACTAACTTTCAATAAGAATAACTATAATCAAAGGAGTGGAGATTTTAAGGGTCAGTTCAGGAATCAAAACACCAAGTTCAATAGTGTTTTAGTGAATAAGAAGCTTGGTAATGGTTTCAAGGGTGGTTTCAAGGGAAACCAATACACTAAGAAAAAAGGACCGGTTGGAGGTTGATTCATTTTTGGAGGTGACCATTTTTATCATAAATGTCCTCATAACAAATCAAATAATAAGGGTTCAACTTCTCAATAAGGTACATTTTAGTATCAGATTCATGCAACTATTGATAATCGATAGGCTGAATATCAAGCTTCACCCATAAAACTATTAGGTATTTTATTCAATTATTTAATTTCTACTTTAATTAATACATGAGTTATAAAATAATTCATTACTCATAGATTGATTAGTAAATTGTCTATAAGGGCTATAATATTGGCAAATGCATGGTCAATACAATATGGGAATAAGTCAAAGGTCAAACTTGACAAGTGTCTAGTCGAAGCAAAGATTAGATTACTTGAGTTTACTATAGTATTAGATCTCTATGCATTACCATTGATATCATATGATGTGATCTTTGGATTCAATTGGTTTTCAAAGCATAAATCCAAGGTCAATTATTTTTTGAAGAAGGTTGAGTGTCAAGATGATTTCTAAAATTAGACACAACTTCAGGGTGAGAAAAAGGAGTTGAAATTGAGGAATATTTTTTCCATTAAACTCAATAAATATTAAAGGAAGGGATGTTAGGCATTTATCATTAATATAAATGAGATGAAAGAATCCAAGGAACCATCTATCAAAGATTATCCTTTTCTAAGAAACTTTCATGACATGTTTTTAGAAGAGTTACCAAGAATTCCACCTATGCATGAGTTTGATTTCTTAACTGATATCATACCTATATTAGAACCACACTATAAAGCACTGTATAGGATGACAACCAATAAATTTTTTGAGTTAAAGACATAAATTTGAGACTTTTTTTGAAAGGTCTGATTTGATCGACTGTGTCACAATGGGGTGCTCTAATTATCTTCATCATTAATAAGGATGTCACTCTTTATCTATGCATATACTACAAGATGCTAAATAAAGTGATGATCAAAAATACATATTCATTTCCATTTACTAATGATCTCTTTGATCAAATGCAAGGAGCCATAGTCTTCTCTAAAATTGATCTTAGAGCATATTATCACTAGTTGAGTATCCAAGAAGAGGATATTCTAAAAATAGCTTTTACGACTAAATATGGGCACTATGAATTTAAAATGTTACCATTTGGATTGATTAATTCTCCAAAAACATTAATGAATCTTATGAATAGTGTGTTTAAATATAACCTAGATTGCTTTGTATTGGTCTTTCTTGATGACATCTTTATTTATTCCAAGGATGAGGAAGAGCACTTACAACATTAATAATTGGTTTTGAAATATTTATAGAGTCATAAATTATATGGAAATTATCTAAGTGTACATTTTTCCAAAATAAAGTGCAGTATCTAGGACATATTATCTTTGTGGATGGTATTTCAGTTGATCTAGAAAAGATAAGAGATATTATGGAGTGGCCAGCACCAAATAATGTTCATGAGGTATAAAGTTTCATGGGATTAGTGGGTTATTATAGGAAACTCATCATAAAATTTTCTAAGATAGTTATTTTGATTACCTCTCTTTAGTGAAAGAATCAGAGTTTTATCTAGTTAGGTAAGTGTGAGGGAGCCTTTTAGGAATTGAAAATGAGGCTTACTTCAGCACCAGTGCTAAGAGTACCTAATCCTAATGATCAATTCTTAGTGATCATAGATGCATCTGGGGATAAACTTGATAGAGTTTTTATATAGGATGGTTCAGTGGTAGCCTATTAGTCTAGAAAATTAAAGCCTTATGAGGTTAATTAGGCCCCTCATGACCTAAAACTTATGATAATTATGCATGTTTTAAAATTATGAAAATATTATCTATTGATAAAACCATTTGAGATAAAGACTGATAACTTAAGACTCAAATACATTTTCATTAAATTGAATCTAAATTATCATCAAAGGTGATGGTTAGAGTTCTTGTCTGACTATGATTTTGATATTAACTATATCAAAATCAAGGATAATAGAGTAACTAATGCTCTAAGATGTATAAGGTACATAGCATTCATGGCTATTATTAAGATTACTTTCAAAAATCAAGTGATAAAATTCTCACCAGGAAATGAATTCTATGATCAGGTCAAGAAAGTGTTGACTAAGAATGCTCAAAATCTTAGGTATAGGGATTTAGAATAAAGAGTGTTGGTCTTTTTTGGTATAATGGTAGAATGTATGTACCTAATAGAGAGACTTTAAAGATCATAGTGATAAAGGAACTACACAATGCCTTATATTTAAGGACATATAGGAGCAACCAAGCTCATGGATGAGCTTAGAACACTCTATTTTTAAAAAGGAATCAAGAGAGATGTAATAGATTTTGTGTTTCATTGTCTACAATGTTAGTGTGTGAAAGTTGAACATGTGCATCCAGTAGGACTATTGTATCCACATGACATACTGTAATGGAAGTGGTATGTGCCAAGGGTTACCATTATCATAGAACAAGAATTACATGATCTTGGTAGTAGTTGACAAACTAACCAAGGCAACTCACTTTGTACCAGTCAATTGACTAATAATGCACCTACTCTTGTGAAGAGATTCATAAAGGAAGTGTATTAATTTCATGGTTTTTTATAGAAGATAATTTTGAATCATGATACAAAGATAACTTATAGATTTTGGATGAATCTAAATTCAGCTCTTGGTACTTAGTTAAAATTTAGCACTACATGTCACCCTCAAACTACTGGATAGATAGAGTGAGTTAATCAAATTTCCTTCCCATGTATTGCATGAATCAACAATAGAAGTGGGAAGATTATCTTCCATTGGTTGAGTTTTCTTATAAAAATGCATATCAATTAGCATTGAAGATGGATTTATTTGAGGCATTGTATGAAAAGAGGTGTAGAACACCAATCAGTTAGGATAGGTTTAAAGATAGGGTAGTCTTGGGACTTGAAATATTTTCAAAAATGGTAGAGAGAATTAATATAATTAGGTAGAGATTGGATAAGACCAATTATAGATAGAAAAGTTATGTTGATCTAAAGAGAATAGGTATGTAGTTTTCTATTGGTGACAAAGTGTTTCTACGAGTTAAGCTTCAGAAAAGCTTGATTAAATTTAGGAAATCAATAAAAATTTTACTAAGATATGTGGGACCCTTCAAGGTTATAAAAGTGGTCAACCCTATAGTTTATAGGCTTATATTCCCACCATCTCTAGATCTTTTTCATAATGTCTTCCATGTGTCTTATCTTATAAAGTATATAATTAATCCTTCACATGTGTTAGATTGAAATGTTTTGTAGGTTCTAGATCCTATCAGAGTTATTCCCAAAATCTGGATAATGCAAATGCAATGAAGACATGATCACACGAGATGAAAAAAGTGCACACCACATAGATGCTAAAGCAATTTGAAATTATACAAGAAGATAAATTACACAAGACAAAAAAGGAGAAAACCCAAGATCTAATTAACATGAGATGACCAAAGTGAAGAATACATATAAGAGAGCACGTAAGTAACTCCTCCATAAAAGGTGGTCAAGGCACCCCAAGAATAGACTGTAACTCCTCCATGAAAGGTGGTGACAAGGTGCTAAGAATAGAGAAGTAACTCGCATACCCGAAAAAGCTAGTTAAAAGAGTTACATATGACATTCTTATGATACCTATGACACACATCTACACATAAGCTAGCCTATCCCACTAATGTAGGAAAACTCCAAGTATGCACAAATATAATTTCCCTAATTAAATAATAGGGAAAAATAAAAACCTAGACTAATACCCCCCATAAGCGCAGCTTAGGTGGGTAGTGTGGAAATATAAAATGGGTCCCAGAAACTAGGCTTGATGAGGTACCCATGTACAAATGCAATCTCTCATAAGATAGAGAAAAGGAGAAAACTCATAGGGAAAAACTCCCCCCCCCCAAAAGAGAGACATAAAAGAAATGAAGAGGCTAGAAGGCTGCCCCTGAAGATGATGTTGCTACAAATGTAGACCGCACCCCAAGAAGAGCTCATAGATGAATGAACTTACTCTCAGTGAAAGGTTTGGTGAAGATGTTTGCAACCTACTTTGAAGACTAAAAAAATATCAATTCAATGACCTGACTATGAATAAGCTCCCAAATGAAATGCATGTGAATCTCTATGTGCTTGGTCTACTGGTGATGAACGGGGTTCCTACAAATTTGAAAGGTACTCTAGTTGTCACAATAAATGATGGTGGGCTACCTGATAGGAATGCCAAACTCAGAAAGAATCTCTTGAAGCCAAATAGCCTCATTAGCTACATTAACAGATCCCCTATACTTTGCCTCTATAGATGATATAGCAATAGCATTATGCTTCTTGTTAGACCAACTAATAAGACTAAAACCTAGAGAGAAACTATAACCAGAAGTGGACTTGCGAGTCTGTGAATCGCCAGCCTAGTCTAAATCTGTATATCCAACTAAGTCAACCTCTATGCCAAATCTGTAATGAATCCCATATCTCTGTGAACCCTATATGTAATGCAAGATCCTCTTAGCTACTTTCTAATGTAGCTCATGAGGTTCCTACATGAATCTGGAGACAAGTCCCACTGTATATGATATGTCAAGCTTGGTGTGAGTCAAGTAGATGAGACTACCAACAAATTATCGATATCGAGTGGCATCAACCAATGGTGAAGAACAATCAGCCTTAAGCTTGACTCTTGATAGAAAGGGAGTCAGAGATGGCTTGTAATCATCCATGTGAAACTGAGATAATAAATCAAGAGCATACTTAGGTTGTCTAAGAGAAATACCTAAATCTGACTGTGAGATCTCGATGCCAAGGAAGTACTACAACAAACCCAAGTTTGTCATGTCAAATCTATCCTGGAGAGATGATTTCACCACTACAATAGCATGATGAAGAACTCTCAATGATCAAAAGGTCATCAATATATAGAACCAAAATCAGGAGCGAATCATCTTGCCACAAGAAGTAGACATTGGGGTCAGAATGGCACCTAGTGAAACCCGCTGTGAGAAGGAAGGAATCCATCTTGGCATACCAAGCCCAAGGGTCTTGTTTAAGGCTCTATATAGATTTATTAAGTTTGCATACTAAGGAAGAATCCTAAACAAATCCTGGTGGCTGCTCCATGTAGATCTCCTCTAGATCTCTGTGAAGAAAGGCACTCTTCACATCCATCTGGTGCACATCCCAACCATGTGCTGTGGCAATAGCTAAAGTGAGTCAGATAGAAGTCATCTTTGCAATGAGTGCAAAGGTCTCTGAGTAGTCAATGCCTACCACCTATGAGAAACCCTTGGTGACCAATCATGCCTTGTACTTATCAACTAACCCATCTACTACAAACTTGGTCTGATATATCCACCTACATCGAACCATCTTTCTTCCCTTAGGAAGTGAAGTCAAATCCCAAGTGTGATTTTGATTAAGGAAGAATATACTTCCTCCATAGCACTATCCCACTCAGGTACCCCTGATGTCTCTCGAAAAGTCTATGGATCCAAAACTGAAGTAAAGAACGCATGTGGATCTCTCTAAAAATCCCCCCTAGTGTGTTTGTCATCTATGAGATCTCCTACCCAAGTGCCAGCACTTTCAAGTGTTTGCCTGGCCCAAAGTGGCCCAAAAGTAGGTGAGTTAGGTGCTAACTCCTCATCCTCTAACTAAATAGAGGTGGATGACTCTGCATCACTAGCTTCATTGTCTAAACTTGAAGAAGAAGAAGATGTCTCTGGCTTAGGAACCTGTTGTGGCTGATCTGAATTTGATGAGGAATCATCATGAAGAAGTAGATCTGATAAGGGAGAAGAAATGCCAAGTGTTGAGTCTTTAGGACTCTCCTTAAAGTGGACACTTCTCTCAATGAAAAATTCATGAGTGGTCAGATCTAGAAGGTGATACCCCTTAATACCATTTGGATATCCTACAAAGATGTAAGGCTTGGACTAACATTCCATAGCTTTGTGTTTCTTCTTCAGTATGTGGGCCATAGATAGGGATATGAAAACCCTAAGGTGCTCAACATCAAGTTTCCTTTTATGCCAAGATTCAAAGGGTGTTATCCCTTTTAAATCTTTATGAGGAACCCTATTTTGAATGTAGCAAGCATAATTAATGGCTTCAGCCCAATACTATGGTGCTAAAGATTTGGAGTGAATCATACAGCTACATATATTTTTCAAGAACCTATTTTTATGTTTTGCAACCCCATTCTGTGAAGAACTGTAAGTGACTGTGCGCTACAAATCAATCCCCTCTGTGGTGTAAAACTGCTCAAACCTATTGCTGACATACTCCCCTCCATTATCAGTTTGAAAAACCTTGATGGATTTCTCACTCTATTTCTCAACAAGAGCTTTGAAGTCTAGAAAATTTTCAAACACTTCAAACTTTTGTTTGAGAAAATATATCCAAGTGTACCTAGAGAAATCATCAATGAAAGTAAGGATGTACTTGGCCCTTGTGAAGGATGGTTTGGGAAAGGGTCCTGATACATCATTGTGGACTAACTCCAAAGGTTGTGAAGCCTTCCAAGATTTACCTGTGTCAAATTTTTCTTCAGGATGCTTCTTAAGGGAGCACCCCTCGTAAAGTCCTTTTGAGAATTAGACACAAGGCAAGCCAATGACCATGTCCTATTTGTAAAGTTGCTCAAGGTAGCAGTAGATAAGGTGGTCAAACCACTCATGCCATAATTTGCTAATTCCATCTGAATGAGTCAACAATGTTGTTGGAGAAGAATCTGGTGCAAAATGTGAGAAGGTATATAACCTTGCTTGGTGATCTGCCCTACCCACTGCCACTGTAGTATCACTATGCAACTCTTTAATAGCCATTAAATTTGGTGAAAACTCAACTCTCATGCCCTGACCAATGTGAGTGATTTGGTACACTGATAAGAGATTGGTTGAAAGAGAGGGAACACTTAGAACATTATTGAATGTTCCTCCTTCCATTTCAATTGACCCTCTCCCTACAATAGAAATGATGTGTCATCACCCAAACTAATTAAAGTTATGCTATAAGGCTCTAAAGATGAAAACTCAACTAGTGATGAGCCCATGTGGTGAGAAGCACCCGAATCGGTGACCCATGAATATGTAGAAGCTATTATAGTTACAAGGGCCTTGCCCTTTTCTTTCTCCTTACCCTTTCCTTTTGCCTTGGTAGAATTTTGGGTAGATGAATTCTGCTTGATGGACTCAGGAACACCTATGTTGTGATTCTCTAGAAGATGAGTTAGGTGATCTATTTGTTTTTTCATGTATTTGTGTTCAGCATGCCCTGTCTTCTTACAATAAGCACACTTAACCTTCTCCTTCTTAGGTTTAGCATCAGAGGAGAAAGACTCAGTGTTGTTTTTGGCAGGATTATTGTTTTCTTTCTTCTTCTCCTGGTCCTGGTCCTTGTTCTTTTTCTTCTTCTCCTTTGTTGAAGTCTTATCCTTACCATATCCAGCTATTAAATCTTTGGGTTGAGTAAACTTTATTGTGCCCATTTGAATTAGCTTATCTTGCTCCCTAGTCAAGTCAGTAATGAATGAATCCAAAGAAGGCATTTTTCATGTAGTGCCAAGGGCACTTTTTGTGGCATGGAAAGTGGAGACAAAGACTGAATAGCTTGGACCTAACTTTGTGAGAATAGAAAGGATGATTTGATCATATTTCTTCTCTATCCTGCATTCTTTCAATTGCAATCTAAGGGCCTTAAACTTAGTGAAGAAGTCCTGTAGGGTGTCAAAGTTGCTAGGACTTAGACTTATGAGTTCATTTTCGAGCTCATGACCTCTCATCTCATCAAGCTTCCCAAATAAGGTTTCTAGGGTGCCCCATATGTCTTTGGGAGTCTTGGAGATTTCTAAATGGAAGAAAAGTTTTGGAGACATGGACAAGCTCAGTAATCCATAGGCTTCATCACTATGGTTGTACCACTTGACCTTTTCAGCATCAGTGTTAGGTTCTACTTCAGTACCCATCGTGATCTTATACAACCCTTTGCTTCTAAGAATGATTGACATTTTAACCTTATATTCATGATATTTGAAGGGTGTTAGGGGTTTAAGTTGAAAATAATCCATTTTAAGCTGAATTTAGGTGAAGTTGTGTTGATTGCAAGTTGTGAAATTATGCAGAAAGGAAAATGAAAGCAAAAATTACAAGTGCTGAAAAGCAATCACACCCCCCAAAAAATGTTGAGCCCCCTCAAATATGCAATTTCATGCTCAAAATATGTTGGGCTCAGCTAATAATGCATCTTAGAGTAATCAGTGCAAGATTTTAAGCAAACAGGACGTCAGACTCAGCCAAAAATGTGTCTCGAGAGACCCAAATTTTAGGCACTTCATAAACTAGTGAATTTTTAAAAAATAACAAGCCTACACTATAAATAATTGAAATACAAATAATTTTTCAAAAAATGGCACCTGAATCTGAGCTACCATTTGCAAGATATTAAAGATTTAATTTCTTGTAAACTAGTGTTTTTGCAAAAAAATAGCACTAAAACATTTTAAAAATGTCTATTTTGAGAGAGAAAGTGGCATTCCAACCACTCATTGGATTCAAAACAGAGCAAGAAATCCAAAGGAGGTCTTTGTGAGGGGAAATTGACCTTCTGCCAACCTGGGCCTCACCCTTCGTCTTCGACAGGCGAAGATACAAGTTTAAATTTAAACCCCCAAAATTTCAAATTGTCTAAAATACTTAATATTCAGTCAAATTGACTGATTTTTTTTTACAAGTCAATTTTAACTAAAAAGTTAAATTAAAAGATAGAATGAAGTGGTGTCCAAGTATTTAATGGCCCACATGGGACGCCAAACAAGGAAGGGGCGCCATTTTCAAAAAAAATAGCATGTCTGGCAAAATTCTCTCACCAAAATAAGGCGCAAAAAAGTGGCAAGCAAAGGAAAATCCATAGAGGAAAAAATAGGGCATAGAAACCTACAATAAAGGAGGCCTTTGCTGCCAAGCCAGCTGCTAAACCTACCACTGCAAAGAAGGTTGTTGGAAGGCCTGCAAGGACGCCTACCGTTGCAAAACCAGCACCTGTTGTGAAGAAACCAATGACTAAAGTTGTTGCTATGCCTATAAAGACTGAAGAGAAGACAACCAAGACACCCAAGGCCAAGGCTCCCAAGGAAAAGATAAAAACAACACAAGAAATGATATTGAAAGTTTTTTTTTAATTTTAGATCAGATCTGGAAATTAAAAAAACATAAAGAGAACTCCACTCCTCACGATTTCAAAATAAACTAATAGCATAACCAGATATATGATTACCAGGGTGGCTCTGATACCATATCAGAGTTATTGCCAGAATCTGGATAATGCGAATGTAATGGAGACGTGATCACACGAGATGAAGCAAGTGCACACCACATAGATGCTAAAGCAATTTGAAATTATACAAGAAGATAAATTGCACAAGACAAAATAGGAGAAAACCTAATATATGATTAACATGAGATGACCAAAGTGAAGAATACATATAGGAGAGCATGTAAGTAACTCCTCCACAAAAGGTGGTCAAGTCACCCCAAGAATAGACTATAACTCTTCCATGAAAGGTGGTGACAAGGTGCTAAGAATAGAGAAGTAACTCCCATACCCAGAATAGCCGGTTAAAAGAGTTACTTATGACATTCTTATGACACCTATGACACATCTATGACACATCTCCACATAAGCTAGCATATCCCACTAATGTAGGAAAACTCCAAGTATGCACAAATATACTTTTCCTAATTAAATAATAGGGAAAAATAAAAACCTACACTAATAGATCCCAGGGTGGTCATGGTAGAACCAATCAAAGTAATTAACACTCATAAACTTTATTTTCATAATAGATATGTATCATAGTTAAAGGTCCTATATGGACAATACTCTAAAGATAGTGCCACTTGGAAGGACTATGATGAGTTTTACATGTTGTTTCCACATTTGTTTGTTTGATTTATTATTGCTTATTATATTATTTTCTACTAAATAATGTTTTAAATTCATAAGTTATATTTGAATAAAATTCATCAGGATGATGACCATCTTTAGGGGGGAAGGATGTCACATCCTAATTTCTCTCTAAGTCAAATAACTTGTTTAATATATGGATTATTATAGTTGATTAACTAATATTTAATTAAGATTTATGACATATGTTGATTATGGGATAATTTGTGTTGTTTAATTTACATGATTAGATCTTGTGAGTTAGTGGTACTTTATATTTTGTACTTTGAGATCATGTTTGATTATAATACAACATTATTTTATGAATATAATGATGTTACATGTTAAATACCTTCATTGCATGAGGTGGATGTAGGACAAACTCATCCCTCAAATCATGACGGAGGGAGAGTATTATTAGAGAGAGTGGTTAGATGGAGATGTTGGAGGTCAATCGATAATGAATCGATAAACCCTTACACATAGCACTTATCATATCATATTTCATAATTGTTTGATATGGATAATATAGCATGTTTTGTGTAATTTTTCTTTAGATGATTGTTAGTATTCTTTCTAGTATAATCTTGATTGATGTTGATGATCGTTTGATTGTTTGATTGATTTCATTATGTTTTGTGATATTACGTAGCTCATCTTGTTTGGCTTAACAAATGAATTTGGTTGTGTTTACTTATATCATTGCATTATTATGTTTGGTTGACTAGTAAAACATTATGATGTCTTGATGTATTTTGTAATCATTATTTGAGCTATAAGATATAGATAATAATTAAAGTTATTATTATAATAATAACATTATTTTTAAATAAATTGTATTTTATTAACCATTATTTTAAATATTTATATTCATATATATAAATGGATATATTAATTTTATTTAATAAATGATTATAGAAATCATTGTAATTAATATTTGTGTTAGTGGATAGCATTTAACATAATCTCTAAGTCTTGTATTACATAATTGCATTATCTAAAGTTATAAGATTTTTTTTTTAGTCGTTGCATGGGAAATACATTGGATAAATGACTATTTTAAAGTCTTGCATGGATTATAACATAAGGTGGTGACCTAAATGAATAAGGTGTTCACGGATGGATTGTTTAAATCATAAGCATATAGATTTGTTAAGGGATTAAAATATGGTTAATTCGGTATTATTAGAAAGAAACATCAAGAATGATTAGTTTGTTAATCATTTATTGACTGAGTTAATCATGGTTTTAGGAGTAATTAATCAGGTTTTGTTGTGTATGCATCAAGGCAGACTATGAGTAGTTAAGCTATCTGGGCATTCAAAATTTGAAAGAGTTTGATCTGCCTAAGAATGTGGGTAGTGAAAAAAATATAGATGATGAAAAATAGATAAAGGTAGTGAGGGGGATTGTGAATGGGGATGGCATTCAAAGAGGAAAAAGGTAGAAGGTGGAGAAAAGGAAGAAGGAATTGACATGACTATAGGCTCGACATTCTTATTCAATCATACATTTGAATAGGTTGGTTTTGTAATTAAATACCTTTATGTGTGTGATATGTTTTGTGAATGGGTTTTCAAATTGTTAAGTACTGGTTATTATATTTTGATGGTGTGGGTAAATATACATTGGGATGTATGTAGGGCCCTATGGAGGGCTCAGCCTCCACAAAACCCTATATCCAACCCATGGTAACCTAGAAAGGTTAGTGTTACACAATAGGTCTTGGCCATGATGTTAAAAGAATTTATAAATTATCTAATCCTTCTTTAGTAATTTTAATTCACTGTTCAAAACAAAGTTTTAATCTATATGGTATATATATAATTTGGTTGAGATGTATATATTGAACCAGGTTGATATATATTTCATGGGGTATTTGGAAAATAGACTCAATTATTTATGTTTGCATAATTTATTCAACTATTAAACAAATCATTCTTTTGTATTTATGGACACACACACACACACACATGGTCACATTTAATTTTGATAGTTTCTTATATGTGTGAACCCAAATACATGTTTGAGAAATTATCAAAATTAAATGTGATTGTATTTGTGTGTGTGTGTGTGTGTGTGTGTGTGTGTGTGTGTGTGTGTGTGTGTGTGTGTGTGTGTGTGTGTGTGTGTGTGTGTGTGTGTGTGTGTGTGTGTGTGTGTGTGTGTGTGTGTGTTTTAAGTCATTTAAATAAAATTATGTGTATTATAGTTTGAGGATAATATTTTTATATGATTGGTTTTGACACGTAGTTGAAATTTGAAGCTTGGTTGTGGGATCCTAATTACCTATAATATATTATATACATAATTAGGATCTTCTGAACAAACACTTAGTATTACCCAGGTATGGATAGATGAATAGTTTGACTATAGGATATTTTTTGGTTTTATAAAAATATAAAGATTAGTGAACTAATAATGTTATATGATTGAGTTAAGTTATGAACATTGTTAATATACATATGGGACTGTATAGGTAAACTGTGTACACATACCTTGTGTAGATGTATAAGGATTGTATATATGAGCGGGTTCATTTGCATCATAATTTGATTATTTGGATAAATGTTGAGTTGGCCCTAAATCAGCCAAATCTAGGGAATTATTGTCGATACCTAAGAAGGTATTCGTCTGGGTGTTAATTTGATGTATTTCAACAGGGTGTTAAATTGATGTTTTTATTTCACTGAGTGTTATTAAATGATTTGGTTGAAACCCAAATAGGGTAAAAATGGTTGTGTTTAATTATATTCACTTTTATGAACAGATAAAGCATGAATGATTATTTTGATTTGAATGATTGAATATGTTAAAAGATAAATAAGAAAGAGTTTGAATTATATAAAATTTTATGTATCTACTTATTATGAGAAATGGATTTTTTGTAGTTAACTAAAAGGTTATGGGGCCTTGTTTTAAATTAACTATATATTTCACATATACAGCACACACTAGGGCAAAATATGGTGGATGTCACCTTAGTAGTGTACTATATAAATGAATTATGTATAATATAATTATATGAATGCATTATACATACATATATATATATATATATATATATATATATATATATATATATATATATATATATATATATATATATATATATATTCAGCTGTGTTATAATTATTATACCAAGAAAATAATGGATGTTTTATTATATTGGTATTTATAAAATCATTAGAATGTTTAAATATAAAATATTCTTTGTATTTATGATATTAAATATAGAACATAATTGTATTAAAGGACTAGTTGTTGTTATATGCAAAATATGAATAATTTATTAGCCAAGGTTATAATATTATTTTATATAGAAATAATACTATAAGTTGTTTAGTGGATAAAGAAACTAACGGTCTAAATATTCATTATCCATATGATGTGTTATATTGAGGACTATTTTTGTATTCTATTTATTATTTATAATAAACTAGATGCTTAGATTTCATTCACTTCAGTTGATGGATTAAATGAATTTTTGTGATATTTCTATATTTAACATATTTTGATTAGCTAAATAAAATATTAAGAATGAATCTTTTGGTTTTTTTAAATATTATTATTTATTTTTACTAAATCTCACATTCATGAGCCTAATTAAGCAGTGGATAGATTCCACTACCTTAATTAGCACCATCAATACAAGATAAAGGGTAATCTAATCAAGTGGTGTGTATGAATTTGAATAATCTTATAGATCATTTATTATTGAAAACTTTGGCTAAAATAATGTTTGATGAACATTATCATTTCATATGTTGATATAGTTTTCATATTGTGTGATATCATATAAGAACAAATTTCTTTATGATACACATTATGTATTAGATATCTTTGACATATAGGTTATGGTTTGTTACTCTAGATTCTTGTACCATCATCATCTACCCATCTGTGAAGGGAGGTCCATCTATTTATTTGGGAGATAGTTCAGGGGATCTATGGTATGTGGTTGGTGTGTAAAGACACTTGGATGATGCTCTCCCTCCTAGTTGGATTACTATACTTGGGACTACACTTGAGGTTACATATTGATACTTGAGTCATGGAGACTCTTGATTTGTGGAAACTCTACTTAGAGGAGGTTTGTATCATGTTTTATCATTTGAAATATATTTTATGTATTTTTTAAACTTTAATAATTATGTATTGTACTTTTTATAGTAGAGGTTGTAATATTGTATTAGCTATGGATAAACTTTTACCTTATTATTTATGTGAAATATAGTAATTTTGGTTATTTTGTTTGTTAATAATTTTTATATTTGTACATGATGATCCTTAGCTAAGTGGATTATCTATAACCTAGATGGTTAACTAAATTAATGTAGTTAGTTAAAGATCACTAGTTAGGATTTCTCATAGTGAAATCTATATGTTGAATATGTGTATTTAATTTTTAAAAAAATATTGCAATATTTTGGTAAAACCCAATGGGGTTGTTACACAAATAGCTTCTTGTTTATATATTTTTAATCTGATAATAACTCTACCTTATTTTCATCGATGTTTATATGGAAGAAATGTGTGAAAATATTTCATACTTCTTGTAGTTGTTTGTTCAAACTATTCAAAATCTTAAAAATGGGATAATTCATAGTAGTTGTACGTACAATTGATATAATTTCTTTGATAAAGTTTTTTGGATGATAATTTTTTGGGATTAGATGATACTTTTATTAAAAATATGCCAGCGTGATACATATTATTTTTTAGATTTGTTGATTATTTTAAACAAGTAAATCTATCATTCTATTATATGATGACTAATAAGGAAGAACTTGAACGCATTCATCTCTGAATACTTAAATAATGCATGTAAGTATTTATTTCTCTATGTGTATATGAATATGAAATATTTTTATATTAAAATTATTTTTATACTCATACCACTAATTGGAGATACTGCATAGCATAAGATAGATCAATTAAGTATCTAGTGCATTAAAAAATTAGTACATTTGTTTCTTTCTGGCAATTCAACCTGTGTGCACTCTTAATTTTCACAATGGTAGATTCAATTTTACTTGTAATAAAAACTATAATTCTGACATAATTTATTATGTTAGAGAATTAATATAAAATGTTGTAAATTTGATATTATGGTTGCATAATGTTATGGTGTTTTATTTTTGTGATGGTTGCAATCATTGCTAATCACAAGGTTATGTATTTACTAATGGATCATATTGACACACGATAATAAGCTAAGAATAGGTATAATTTGATTGTTTGATTATTCCACTCCTCTAGTTGGAATACATAGTTATATGATGAAAATTCTTCTTCCAAAAACATTATCGTAATGTCATTGATCAATGTTGAAATCACTCTTGCACATACTCAAGGTAATATGATACTCGACAAGTTATAAGGTAGTTACAAAATATGATTTGAATCCATAATGATCATCATTTTCTTAAGATGCTAGGTCATTAGCTTTAATATTATGGTATAATTATCTATCCATTGGTGGAGGTATTTTTGTTGGCATGTGATATGATCAAGGGGTCCTATGTTTGTTATGTTATATGCTTGAATTTATTATAACTTTGTCATATTGTCATGTGTATTTGATTAAAATAGATTACAATATCTGACCCTTGGCTTAAATTCATTAAATCTCAAGGAATTTTTTATTTGATACCTATCTTAAATGCATTAAATAGACAAGATAGTGGAACATGCCAGATATATTTGTCTGTATTTTGATTTTGATATAGAATAAATACATTGTCCTAGCCTCAAGCTTAGGAAGTAATGTAGTAAAGTTGAAGTTATAAACTCATGCAAGATTTGAATGGTAATTGGAAATGTATAGTTGGTAAATTTTTATTTTGGACAAAATGAGTAACCACTAAGATAGTGGATGTGTTCATTTTGATCTCATTAAATGAGTGGTTACAATAACTACCTCACATAAAAAGCATTTTTTTTACCATTTGCATCATTTGGCAAGCTCTTTGGGTGGAAGCTAAACTCTATGAAAGCTTTCTATGTGTAATAACTTTAGATTGTGAAGGTTTTGACTGTTATCGATTTTAAACCTTTGTCAAAGTATCCACTATTTGATTATTATATACTTCATTTTTCCATTTGGGTTATTATCTAATTCATTTGAAGTGAGAAATTATATGTTTAGATAATGAAATCATTTCATGTTTGCTAAAATGGATTTTGAGGAGAAAGACATGAATGATATAGCTTGTTTCAAAAATCAAATGAAAAATGTGTGACTGTGTGTGTATTAGTTTTTTTTTGGTGGTATATATAGGTTACATAGTCGAATAGCTTAATGTTTCTTCATATTTTCATCCAATAAGAACTCTACCTTGTATGAATGGAAGGTTATACAGAAGGAATGTGTGAAAATGTTGCATAAAACTTGTATTTATTTGTTCAAACTATTAAAAATCTTGATAATGTGATTTTTCATGGCATTTTATAAGACTATTGATACAATTTATTTGATAAAGTTATTCGCATGATTATTTTTTCAGGCTTGTATAATATTTTTATTGAAAATATGTTGGAGTGATACATGTGATTTTTGAGATGTGTTGATTGTTTTGAATACTAAATCTGTCATTTTATTGCATGATGACTAATAAGGAAGAAGCTAAACCCATTCATCTCTACATACCTGAATAATAATTTATTTTTCAAATAAATGTGGGTGTTGTATTATTCTCTTTGGGTTGTTTTGAAATAACTCAACAAACTATGTGAAGTATTCAAAAGGTTTGAAATTAAAAAAAAAATAGTTGTAAGCATTTTGAGTCACATAATAATATCTTTCATGCATTTAATCTTGATTTATTGTCATTTAGTGTGAAAAATATTTAGTTGGTTTTATTTTTCATAAAGAAGTGGGTTTACGAGTTTCAAGATTTTGACTGCATAGATTTTGAAATCCATATGGTAGGTATTTTACATGCATTTGATATGTGTCCTATAGCCATTTGAAAATGAGTATCAAATTTTCTTTATGAAAATAATTCATTGATTTCTAATTTTGAGTTGTTTTGAGAATCAGTCATGTTAATAAATTTTAAAATTAATGGGTGAATTGATGGGTTTGTTGTCATCATGCCAATGTTAGACCCCTATCTCCCTATCTAGGTGAGGAATGAACCAATTCCAAACCTACTTCCAAAGGTGAGAAGAGAATAGGAGATTGATTGAAAGCTTTCAATAGGTTTGTGAAAATATAGGTTCAAGTGGTATTTATGTGATTTAAGGTTTTGATTACTTACATACTAATAATTATTTTGAATTTATATAGTGATATAAGTTAAATAACTTTAATGTTTTAATCATTTCATTTCAAATGGCTCATATAATTTTCACAAAGGTTTGGGTATTTACACATAGACAATAGTCTTGATATAATTTGGTAAGGTTGTTTTTGAGTTGCGTGTGATAATCTATATAGTATGTGATTATTTGATAAAATTTAGTGATTAGGGTTTTTGTTTGATTTGATCAAAACCCTTATAATTGGTTGAATACCATGAAAATATTGGCATAATTTTTAGATTTAGAAGTATATTTCAAGGTTGATAGTAATATTTTGAAATACATTAATTGTTGTGATTTTAAATGTGCACTCGGTTACTTCATTTAAAATTTTAAGTAAGGTAGTATTCAGATGATTTGGTTATTTTTATATGTTTTGGTACTCAACTTGAAAATATCTCTAGACTGAATCTTAAGTTTTTTTATTCAAATCCTTCTTTGACATTGATTACTAGGCCTTATTATCCATACCTAAAAAGCATGCCTCTTCATATATAAAACATGCTATCAACCCTATAGATCATCCCTTGGTGACTTGTGTGATGAATAAATTCAATTTGGAGGTTGATGACAACTATGGAGGCATGAATTTGATTGAGTTTCCTACCACTTCAATAAAATACCCTGAGTATCAAACAAATAAGGGGGTTCCATTGATCGATTTAGTTTTTTGTAGTCATTTTGAGTGACTTTGTTTTTTTCATTTGATGGATTTTATGCTATTATATTGATACATTAGTACATTTTTGCTAGGGTACTTGTAGTTGTGAGTTTGTGGATATATAAATGTTGGTGATGATATGTTTTATTTTACATAACAACATTAAGCTTTCTTTTATTAGAATATAAAATAAAAATATTTTAGTTTATTATACTTAATTTTGATCATTAATGGATAAATGTTATTTATGTAAATTAGAGGTTAGAGTTCAAAATTATTTCAATATTAGTATTTATTGTTTATATAGTGTATGGATAGATAGATAGATAATTGTCAAAGGGCCCCCACTTGTTGGGATATATAATTTAGTCTATATTTATTATTTAATATCTTGGATTTTTTTAAAAGTTAAAATTATAAATTTAAGTTATAAACTTTATAATTTTTAAAGTAATTAATTAAATTTTTAAAAGTGTATTAAATTTAACTACAACTAACTAAAGTTAGTTGTAACTTGATTCTAATGATAGTAAGGAGAGTTACAAAGGGGGAAACACACAGGTATTAAGAACTATTTTAAGTTTCAAAGTTCTTCATATTTTATTCTTCTTTTAAAGCATCTCTAAGTTTGAATAATTAATTTTAGAAAGAACAAATAGTGCAATCTCTGATGGTGAAGTGATATATTTGAATAATGTAGATATATTGAGGTTTATTGATTTATTCACAACTAATTATCTAAAGATTATTAGGCATTAATATAATTTTATGTTTGTAGATATGTAGTCATATGCACAAAATATCTTGCACTTGACCTAAATAATGATGAATACCTCATAGTTTACAATAAATTGTTAATACATTGATTGTAATTTGATTATCTTTTGAAGATTATGTTTGTAGTCAGACTCATTTTAATTTTTTCTCAATAAAATCATCTCTTTTACATATTTAAGTTGATTCTTATTCCAAGTATCACAAAATTCTCTTATTATAGTTAGATTTCTATTTATTTATGTTATAATTAAACTTTGATTTTTTATTTCGGATAGATTATTTTCCTATTTTAGATAGATTATTTTCATTATGTTTTTGTTAATTTTTAATTATTTACCTTTAAGTTTTGAGTAGTTTTCTATCTAGATTATAGCTTCATTTATGTTTTATTTTAGATTTATTACTTATTTACAATTGTTTATCTTTTAGTATTAGTTGTTCTTGTCTATTTACTTACTTAGATTTATATTTTTTTTGTTTATTTATTGTTTATAATGTAGTTTCATTGCTTATTGTAATTGTTATTAGATTTTGTTCAATTCTATTTATTACTTTTATTTTTTGTTCTATTTATCCTATTTTATGTATAAGTTGTTATTAGATTATTATAAATAATGTTTTATATTTATTAGTTCTTTCTTAGTTCCTTATTTAGTTTTATCTCTATTTGATAGTGTTAATTGAGTATGATAGTTTTAGTTTATTTTCCTTGTTCAATTTTTACTTTCATTTAATTTATTTGTTGTTTGGTTTCTTTCATTTATTTTATTTTATTTTATTTAAAAATTATGGCATTGAGTGATATAAGAGATAAATTTATAATAAATTATATCGATCAAATATGTTTCTTTCAAGAGATTTCCTCTTTCATAGATTTTACTATGTTGGATAGGTTAGATTATATCTTTCTAATCTGATTCCAATTTTATTATTGAATAAGTATATGATTTATGAAATATAATAATGCATAATTCAATGTTTGATTTGTTGACTTATTTCAATAATTATTAAAAAAACTCCTTTACACATATTAAGATCAATTATTATTCCTTAGACCATATAATCTGATTCCAATTTTATTATTGAATAAGTATATGATTTATGAAATATAATAATGCATAATTCAATGTTTGATTTGTTGACTTATTTCAAGAATTATTAAAAAAACTCCTTTACACATATTAGGATCAATTATTATTCTTTAGACCACCTATGATTAAACTAGTCAAATTCCATCTTGACCTTTGCAATAGGTGAAAGGGTTGATGTAATAATTTTTATTGTTAATAGGGCATCCATACCTTGATCTAAAGTTCCTTTATCTATGTGGACTCTAGCTTTATACCTATATTTTTATGTAGTATCCTAGATTTGGTCACGAATACTTGATCATGCCTATTTTATCCATTTTTACCAATAATTGACATGTGTACATAATTGACACTTATTTCACCAATTTGACCTATCGTAAGCACAAAAAGAGACCTAATTAAATTGAAAGGCCATCTAATGTCACCTACATAAATGATCTTACTGTAAAAAATACCTTTATATTTTATATTTCCTAGCTAAGACCCAACAATATGTACTTTTCTTGAACTTACAAGAATGCCCATCATTAATGTCCATATTTATCGATTATATTTTTCCCTAAAAACAATCAAAATTTAAAAATGAAAGATCCTTAAGGTTAACCTAATTATTGCAAAAGACCAAATGAGTATTTTTCCTTATTCAATCACTATAAAAGCATATTCAATTATTTAATTTTAATCATCTTAGAAAACTTATAAATCTATCAAAAAGGTTTATCTACACAAGTGTACATTAGACAAAAAAATTATTATTTCCAAATCACCTTACAACAAATTTAAACAATCATGAGCCAAGTCTGAGTTCAATTTTACACAACCTTAGCCCAGCATGATCAAGTATTCAATCCAATTCTATATACATTAAATAGTCAAAAAAGCACAATTTCACAAAGTATTTAAGTGGGAGAACTACATGTAGGTTTGATCCCTCTTCAAAGTATTGGTATGTAGGTAATGTTAAACATAGTGGGGTGTTAAAGTCTATCATAACTCCCTTGGTAATCCCTTTTTATTCATCCACATAATTTTATCTTATTGTGTAATAATCTAGGGTTTTGAGCTTCAATAAGATAGTCTAGGGTATATTTTACTTAGTCACACATAACTTTGAACTATTTTATATCATTTTGTAAAAGGACAAAACACCATCTTAGGACAACAATGCCCTTCACTATTGACCTTACTACATTTAACTATCCATACAGATCCTGAGGATCATCTTCTACTGGTATTTTGGGTTTTAGGCTTCATAATTATTTTTACATTTTTCTAGTCAACACAAGCAATTGAATGCATTCAAATGCTAAGTAAATCTCTTTTTTACATGGTTTAGTCTTGTCTGTATTCATTATGTTTTGTCAATTTTAATTACTTACTTTAAATTTCATGTTTATAATTTTATTTACAACACCTTTTTTATTCAATTCAATTTATCTAATTAGGGTTAATTTAAATTCATATAGAATAGATTCATAAGAAGAATGTCTAGTGCATCCTTAAATTGACCTTCTCTATATTATGTCATGAGATTTATAATCCAATTAGAAATCAATGACATTTTTAATTTCATTATATAATTATAATTGAAGTGTTTTTAATTTGTCCTAGGAACTTGAAACTAAAACATATTTCCATCATGTTTTGATGGTTATTTATACCAAGTTACAAAGCTCTTATTTTGGAACATATTAGAAGTATTATGGAAATTTTGAACTGATTGGGTTTCACACATGTTAATTCTATTTGGTGAAATAATCTACTCATTACATCAGACATTATATCTTTCTTTCATGTCGTTAAATATCTTATGTTATGATTCTATTAATGGTTATTGTAGAAATGCATGATCATTTTTAACATCTATATATTTGGTTTTACAATATGTTTAATTTATTCAAAGGTTGTGTATTTTATTAATCATGCAAACATTAACAATTTTTGTAATAATATTACAATATGATTCATTCATGTTGAATTTTAAGGCTTCCTTGTGATAGAAATAATAACCAAAGTGGTTAAGCAATAATACATTATTATTAGAGAAATAATAATCAAAATGGTTAACCAAGAATATATTGTTATTGGTTTTAATCATATTGATATAGAATTTACACATGAAATCTAAGTATTTACAACCATCATACACTAAACCTTCATAATAGTTGTGATTGCCTTGTTAGACATGTATGGAAAATTTGAAAATCTAAATTTTTTGATAGAATGAAAAATCATATTAAAGGCACAATCTATCAAATAGATCATGTGCCTTAAATATGATTTCACCTTTTTCATACATTTATATCATTTTAAAATGTTGAGTACATTTTCCATACTCTATAATTATATATATTAAAAGTATGAATACATAAAAATCTTAATTGTGCATGTAAAAGTAGGTATTTTTAAGATATTTTAGTTGTAAATAAATTGATATACATGTATGAAAAATGTGGAATCATAGTGAAGGCACATGTAACTTTAAAAAAAAAGGTAAATAAATCCATTTTTATCATCTCTTGAAATTTAAATTTTAACCATGCAATCAAATTTAAGTTTTCCACATAAAAATAAAAAAATGAATACCCTTAATAAGCATGTATAACAAGTGAAATGTTTAGTGGATGTTAAAAAAGTATTTGATCAAATTATTTAAAGATGTATTTTCTAATGAAATTTTCCTTCACCATGGTTGGGAGGGCTCCCAACAATGGTGAGAGAAAAAATTATCACCATGGTTGGGTGGGCTCCAAACCATGGAGAGGAAAAAGCAAATTTTATCCTCTCCATGGTTGTGATGAGAGTCATGTCCTCTTCATTTATATGAATGTGTCATGTAAATACATGTGGTTTCCAATGACATTCAATAATAAGGTATGCAAAATGATGAATAACAATTATTTGTTTGGGGTGTTTTGTGGATCATTTACTTCTAAGTTCTAATCAACTTAATTGAATTAAAATATAATTTATACCTTATGAAAGAAAACACACTTGATGAATTGAAATTACTTAGAAGGGAATCACACTTGTTGGAATTATAATTGTATTAAAGTAAAAAAAACTTCTAGTCTAGTTACATAAATGTAAATTGCATGAAATAGAAACACACAACTAATCTATTTGCTAGAAATGGAAATGATTTAGAAGGGAAATCCTGAAATTAAGTTTTATTAAAAGACACACATTAACAAACAACCTACAAGTGAAATGTATATCAAAATACTTTTCATACGAGAATGGATGAAAAACTTTAAGACACTCAACAATATAAAATAAACATATAAATATCAAAATAGATCTTGACTATTCAATTGAGTGGGCCCTTGATCTCCCTCGAAATAGTGTTAAAACGCTATTATATTTTTAAAATATTTATGAAATAAAGTTATTATTACTTTTGGAAAGTACTTATGTTATTGTAAAAGTGATGTTCAAACTATTCAATCCTTAATACTCTATATCTCTCTCTTTCTATCATCAAAAGGATGTGTTTATATATTACCACATCTTACGATAGATATCTCAAGATAGAGAAACAAATTAACAAGATCATATTCTAACTAATATTTTATCTTATTCTAAAACAATAACATAACAACATCCTTTCTAGATTTTAAAGAAAATTGGTGGAAAGTGTTGGATTCAGTTCCTTGCATGATTCTTGAACTACTATTGTTTGCAACTTTTTTTTCAACTATAACCATATAGATTCAATCAATTATCATATCAAAAAATAGTACTTACAGTCACTCATAAAAAACTTCTATAAATACTATGGATAAAAATAGATACTACTATTTTTTGAAAGTCTATATATAGTTGTTAGAAGTATTCCAAAAAATATATTATATTTCGTCTTATCAAACATGTATGTCTTGAATCAATGAATAATCCTTAAGTGTTATTTTTTAAGCTTTTTATAATTCTTTAGAACTAGTCTATGCATCTTCAAATCTAGACTGGTGATGTTTTGAGCTAGACTGATAATCTTTAGAGTTGATCTGGACTGGTCCATAGGAGTATTTTATTGCAAAAAACACTATCTTCAAGTACATTCTTATGACTTATACATATAAAACTAGTGTCTTCCCATGCAAATTTTATATTAAAGTGATTTAAATAGGTAATAATCCTTGCATAAAATAACTAAGGTAAAATACCCATTTTCTACTTAGAATTAATAAGGATTTATATTATGTACATCTAAATCAACTTAAAAGGAAGAATTTTAGGGAGAAAATTAGTTAATTACTTGGATATAATAAACCATTTTATGGGATCATCATTTCCCTCACACTTAACTTCTTACAAGTCTTCTTTCAAGTTAAGGTCCCCTCTATTCCCTGCTAGACACAATATCTCTAAATTTTTTGTTGAGGTTATAAGTGCAATAATATGTATCATAGTGTAGATGTGTTGGGATGATTTAGCCTTTATATGGTCTAACTTTGGTCTTCCATGTTTCAAAATGTTATTCTCTTTGAGCTACTATATTCTACCATGAATACATAGGGTTGAGTATCGATAGTGTCCTATACCTCATTCCAATCCATTCTTTCCCATATATCTATCCAAATTATTGAATCAATTCTATAATAGATATGATTTTGCATCTGAAGTTTGACCCTATTGGCTCTAATCTATGTTATCATGGACTGTGATGAAAATGGCAAAAAGAGAGAAGGAAGGTACATGGGGGAAGGAGGGTGTGAAGGGGGAGAGTTTAGGTCACAGCTATAGGGTGGCATTGGGAGTACAACAGTCAGCCTAGGGAGTGCAGTAATCGGCCCAGGGAGTGCAGCAGTCGGCCCAGAGCCTGAGGAGTGCTAGAATGGTTTACCCTTTCTAGGTCCATGTGATGTTGAAGAGCCAATTGGCATGAGACTTCCCAAGGTCAATGGATGCCTAGAAAGATGCAAGGAGAGGCCCAAATTGGTCATACCTATGGACATGATTACTGAGGATATCAAATATTATACAAATCATTCTCTGTATTGCAAGTTTTTAGGGCTCAAGACTTCATTCCAGTTCTTGGAAGCATAGGCTCAGAGGACATGGGCTCTAGAAGGAGAAATGGATATCACAATGTTAGCCAATAGTTATTTTATGGTCACTTTTACTTGCTTGACTGATTGTAGCAAAGTCTTTGCTGGAGGTCCATACTTTCACAATCAGGTGGGGTTATTTATCAAGCTGTGGCACGCTGGTTTTATACCTTCAGAGGAATTGCCAAACCGTGTTCTGGTGTGGGTACAGCTACCTCGCTTTTCATTGGAATGCTATCGTGAAGATACCTTGCAATTACTTGCATCCCTCCTAGGAAGGCCAATTAGTTCATCAATGTCAATCCTTGGGAAAAAGGTAATGACTTATGCCTGCATTTGTGTTGAAATTGATCTTAGTAAGCCAATACCTAATGTTATTGAAATGAGTGTGGGACCCTTTTCCTAGGAACAATAATTGGATTATGAAACTCTTCCCTTTCGCTATCATCTTTTCCATGCTTATGGTCACTTGCAATGATGGTATCCCAAATCTAAAACCTTTGAATCTCAGCCTACTCAACCTACTCGTAATCTCCCTGGAACTGACAAAGGGAAGGGCCCGATTCTAGGTGAGGCACTAGAAACTGATGGTTTTATCCCAGTTAAAGGGTGATTTAGAAGTTGGGGTCATAAAAGGTCTTTGAAGGAAAGACAGGTAGATGACTCACTTAATAGATTTGAAATTCTAGATGACCTTAACCAATAAGAGGTGAACCCAAGGTTGATGATTTTGGATCAGCAAATTGAGGGCCTAGCCCAAGAGAATAATGTTTTAGTTGATTTAACTGAATCACAGGATGTTGGGGATGGGCACATAGATATGGACCAGCAGATGTTGATATCAGATGTTTTGACTTCCTCAGTTGTTCCCTTTAAAGAAGATGGGAATTTATATTTAACAGGGAAATCTAAAGAATTAGGAGCAGCAAGGAGTACTAAAATCTTCTCCTCACTTGGGAATTTTGCAAAAAGACCTTAAGAAGGGTGGGGGGGAGAAATCGGTCAAGATTGGCAGGAAAAAAGACCTAGAAAAGATGAAACTAATGGGAGAGACTTTGGTGGAGTTGGGGTCAGTGAAGACTCTAGATTCTCACTTTCTAAATCCTTTGAAATGATTGTACTATCCTAGAATGTAAGGGGTTTGAACAACAGCCCTAGATAAAATGATGTTCACAACTTGATTAGAAGTTAAAGACCTGATGTCCTTTTTTTGTAGGAGACTAAGATTTTAGTAGATGCTATGTCTAGATTAGCACCTAAGTTGTGGAGACAAGGGGACTGTCAATGCATTGGGGCTACTAGATCTTTAAGAAGATTAGCTTGCCTTTGGAACCCTTGCAAGATCAGCCTCATAGGATGGTTGTCCTCTAATTTTTTCTTGACTATGATGGCTTTTATCTTTGAGATAGGGAAAGTCATTCTTCTATCCAATGTCTATGCCCCTACTGACTAGCAGGGTAAAAAATCCCTATGGGGCCACATTACTTTTGTCCGTAGCTTGGCTC
This sequence comes from Torreya grandis, assembly GCA_037957365.1. Taxonomy (NCBI): domain Eukaryota; kingdom Viridiplantae; phylum Streptophyta; class Pinopsida; order Cupressales; family Taxaceae; genus Torreya; species Torreya grandis. Next base: position 2,710,204 of record JARHVA010001238.1, read on the forward strand.
CCCTCCAACCTTGGATTATGGCTGGAGATTTTAACGCTATTTTGGATTTGACTAAAAAATGTGGTGGTATGACAAAGCTTGACCCCTCTGCTTTGCTTATGTGAAATTACATTAAAGTTTTGAATTTAGTCAACATTCAACCCAACAATGGATAGTTTACTTGGAACAATTAGAGGACTGGCCAACATTTCATTGTTGAGAGACTGGATCATTTTTTGGTTTTTGGCTACTGGGTTGGGGGTATGTGGCCTACAGGGTCAAAAAATTTAGACTAGAGAGGATCGGATCATTGGCCTATTAAGCTAAACAGTGTTTTAAAATACCAGCCTCACTCTCCTTCCTTCAGATTCCAACTCATGTGGCTATGAGATCAGTCATTGTTCGAATGTGTGGCCATGGTGGAGGTGAGGTAGGCCTGCCCATGGTATGACAATATATATTTTTGCTAAATCACTATAGTTTGTGAAGTATAAGATTAAATAGTGGAATCATCAAAGCTTTGGGAATATTTTTCATGATAAGGCTAATGTGCAGGCTAAGTTTGATGGTATCATGAGAACAATCAGGGAGGAAGGATTGACTGAAATCTTACTTCAAGATGAAGCTTAGGCTGTGAAAGACTTGGAGGAATGTGAGCTATGGGAGGAAGTGTTTTGGAAACAGAAAGCTCAGATAGAATGGCTCCAAGAAGGTGACAGAAATACTTCTTTTTTCTTTCAATCATCAAAAGCCAAGAGGCACGGCAACTCTATCTCGTTTCTGGTCAATGAAGGAGGTGACTGGCTTAATTCATTTCCTATAATGTCAGAGGAGGTGGTGCAGTATTTCTCTACTCTTTTTAAGGAAGATGTGAATGATGAATTACCAGAAGAATCACATGTTCTCTACTACATTTTGCCCTTGGTGATGCGTGAAATGAATGAGAATTTAATGAAGGATATCACACTTGGGGAGCTTGAGGTGACTATTTCCCAGATGAAAAAGGGGAAAGCGGCTAGTCCTAATGGCTTCCCAGCTAAATTCTATCAAGAATTCTAGGATATTATCAAATTGGATATTTTAGCTATTGTTCAAGAATCTCAGTGGAATAAGCAAATACTTAAGGCTTCAAATGTGACTTATCTCACCCTCATACTAAAATGCGAAGGAGCTGATAGGCTAAGTTAGTTTCGCCTTATATCTCTTTGTAATGTTTATAAAATCATATCTAAAATCATTGTAGAAAGGTTAAAAAATGGGCTCAGCGATGTGATTTCTAAAGAATAGAGTGGTTTTGTATAAGACAGGTAAATTCTTGATGGTATTGTCATAGCGGTTGAGTCCATTCACTCCATGGCCAGCTCTAAGGATAAGGCAATGCTTATTAAGCTGGATATAGCCAAGGCTTTTAAGAGGGTTAGATGGTCATTCCTATGGATGGTTCTCAAAGCTTTTGGTTTTTTGGATGAATGGACCCAATGGGTCATGAGCTACATTTCCTCAGTTTCCTTTTTGGTGCTTATCAACGGGGAACATATGGAGTTATTTGGTGCCTCTAGGGGACTACGACAAGGAGATCCCCTGTCTCTATATCTCTTTCTTCTTCTTATTGAAGGCTTGGGGAGGATGATCAAAAGGAATAGAGAGGATGGGCATATTCAAGGCTGGTGATGGGGGGTGAACTATTGGTGCAGTCTCACTTGCAATTTGCTAATGACACTATTCTGATGGGCATGGCCACAATGAGTGAAGCCACCAATTTGCGCAGGGTGTTGGATGTTTATCTAACAGCCTCAGGGAAAAAGGTCAATGAAGATAAGTCATCCATCTTATTATTTAATACATCAGCTCCCATATAGTAGTGAATTACTCAAACTATGTGCTTCTAGATTGGGACTCTCCCCTTGATTTATCTGGGTATTCCTATTACAGCTGGTCGTATACACAAAGAATCCTAGCTGAATATTTTGGATAAATTTCAAGTGAAGGTGAATCATTAGACTCATAGGTGGCTTTCTTTTGTGAGCTATGTTCAATTAATTCAATTTGTGGTGCAGGATTTACCCATTTATAGATGTATGCTTCAGGTTGCCTCGGTGGGAATTGTTAAGGAATTTGACTCGGTTACTAGGCAATTTTTATGGGCTAGTACTTTGATGACCTCAAAATGGAGCTTAGTTAGATGGGAGATGGTCTGTAACACCAAACAACATGGGGGGCTTGGCCTAAGGTAGATGGACTTAAATGGAGTTGCTTTGGCAGCTAAGCTTTATTGGCACTGGTGCAATGAACAAGACAAGGCCTGGGCCAGAATTCTCTCTCAGAAGCACTATTTGGGGGCCACTCAAAGTGATATTCATCATTATCCACTCATTGGGAAAGGCTCAGTGATATGGAGGACTCTCAAAAAAGGGGTTGCTCTTATTAAGAAAGGCTTATTCTATATTTGTAAGCGGGGATCCAAGGCTCTCTTTTGGACTGATTCTTAGGACAGTAACCCTACCATTATTTCTCAATTCCCTAATCTGTTGAACCTTTGCCAGAGATTCCTTGATGCTGGTTGGTCTCAGGTGAGTGACTTTAAATCATACATTTCCTATAGACAGTTGGAGGTGGCAAAATGGAAATCGCCTAAGGTTTGGCTAGTTGTTAGAATGCAGGAGTATGATGAGCTACTGAACCTCCTTTTCAGACACTGATGTAGCTCCCTCCAGGAGGAAGATGAGCTTGCTTGGTCTCCCAATACTAAAGGAAATTACATAGTTACTTCTAGATATTAGGCTTTATTATCTCAGAGATTGGGCAGGGGAAAAGTGCAATGGTGGAGACAGGTCTGGAATAAATTCTCATGGCCAAAATGCAACTGCTTTGTTTGGTTATTGGCTTGGAATAGGTGCTTGAACTAGGACAATCTCTGAAAAAGAGGCTTCCAAGGCCCATCCATTTGTGTTATGTGTAGAGTGGCTAAGGAGGATTCTGCTAACCTATTTTTTCATTGCTCCTTTGCTTTGCAACTCTGGCATTATTGGTGGGAAGTATGGTAGTGCCCCTGTCTCCATGTTTCATCCTTGGTCAATTTTTGGAGTGGTGTGGGAGAACCCCCCTCAAGGATGGATTTTTGTAGAATGTTTGGTTAGGGGGGGGCATCTTTATGCTGTGGCAGCTCTGGTTGGAGAGAAATAAGCAGATATTCTAGAATGAGAGGACTATGGTGCAACAAGTATGGCAAAAAGTCATAGGGATGATTTAGGAGACTGTGCAGCCCAAGATTGAGGTTTGTCTCCCTTTATCCAAATAGGATGTTCAGGTGGTGGCGTGCTTAGGAATCTAATGATTTGTAGGTAATTTGGCTTGTGTTAGGAGAGTTCGATAGGGCAAAGAGAAGATTCATAGGGATGGTCAGTGGCAGTACCCTCCCAATGGGTTTCTCAAGATCAATATGGATGGCTCTTCCAGGGGTAATCCTGGCCTTATGAGTACTGGTGGGATAGGTAGAGACTCTGAAGGTACAGTGATTTTTCTCTTTACAGTCCATGAGGGGATGCAAACCAACAACATGATGGAAGGCCAAGCTATTCTTTATGCTCTTGAGAAGGCTCAGGCATTGGGTTGGCATAGGATCATTTGTGAATTAGATTCTCAAGTCATGGTCAACCTGCTTGTTAAGAGGAAAGTGTTGGATGTCAATTGACAATTGGCTGGGATTGTGCAGTAGATTTTGAGGATTAGCTCGCTCATGGATACAATTAGGTTTGTTCATATTCCCCATGAATGGAATAGAGCAATGGATTGTTTGGCAAAATGGGCATTCGAGCATTTAGATGGTGGTAATTTTGAGGATTGGGAGTCTCTCTCCCCAAAGCTTCACTTTAATCTAGAATGTATTTTGTAGGAAGATAGGAAGGCTCATATCAACATATATGTGGGTTCATCCCTAGTTTTTCTATGCTTGTTGTTTTCCTTTGGGGATTTTGTTCCCCCGTTCTTCTTGTAATGTTCTTGTTCTTTTATTAATATATTTTTACCCTTTTTATTAAAAAAAATATATAATAGATATAACTCTCCTAAAACACCATTTGATATTGTTTCGAAATGACCTCCCTTCTCTTTAAGGAGACACTCAATGTATCCCACATCTGATCATAAGCAACAAAGATTGTACTAAAATGGTATTGAGCATAATTTTCAAAATTATAAATGTATTTTATTAGTATTGTTGGGCTCTTTTACTTTAGTCTAGCATAAATTTTCCTAGTTACATGAATAAGATAATAAGAGGTCTAATGAGTTATCTCATCGACATATCATGTGAGAAAGGTTCTCACACACTCACCAAAGCATGCAATTTAAGACCAGTTCCCATTGGTTTCATCATGTGGATGTGTATTCATTAATTTACTTATGCTATGGTGATTGAATAGGCACTTATTTATAAATATATACTTGGTTACATGACTAACTCTTGACTATTCATTCATTCCCTACTTAATTAATCATAGAAAAAGATGGGCACAAATTGAGAATAAAACAGTATTATTTCCATTTTATTCATAACTAGATTACATAAGATAGTTCATAAACACAAATTCTCTCTCTCATTCCATATATAAGTCACATATATAATTACAATAGATCAATAATATAATTATCAACCAATGAACCCACTTAGTAAACCTACGGGTATTTATACATGGTTCTACCTTGACCATTCAGTTACAAAAATAATATCATATTAATGACTTTCCAATGACCATTAACAATGATGAGTCATGGAAAGTCATTACATTGAATTCCTAATAACCTAGGCTTAATTTAACCTATATACTTTCTCTATGTTGGATATTCGTTATCATGTTCTTATCTTCTAATGGACTAGTGCTAGATTTACACTTGACTATTCTTCTTTGATGCTCACTAAACCATTCCCTAACCATCTCTAATTTCCATGCCCTTTCCTAAGTATTTTGATATTATTTGAGTCATATGTTCTCAATTGCTCTTTTTTTCATGTATCCATATTCTTCATGACTTACCTCTTCTGCTTCCATTCCATGGTATTTTGTACCATGTCTCTTCTGCACTATTATCTTCAAAAATTACTTAATGTAAATAGATACAAAATTTAGGGTCCAAAATCACCCCACACTAAGCCAATAGTCTATCCTAGACTATGTACCATCTTCAGGTCCCTTAGATATCAAAAATTTAGGTCTCATTTTCTTAACATAGTGCTTGACTTCCTCCCATTGATTTAATGTAGTCTAGATCTTCGAGGTAATATCTTCTACTTCACCTTTGAGCCATTTGGTCTCCTTGAGTTTCTTTATAAAATCACTTGCTTGAGTTTTCAAATGCTCAAGTGATACAATAGAATCCTATTAAATGTCCTCAAGCATTCTGAATTCTATTAAAACATGTCCTCAGAGAGCCATAAAACTAGTGTTAAACTCTTGGTGATGAGTGCATATCTTATTCTCAAGTGCCTCTACATCTTGAAATGCTTTGGTGCAATCTACATCCTAAAATGCTTTGGTGCACTCTACTCTATCCTTTATTTTAAGTGCATTCTCAGCTAGTTATTGGCACTAAAGTTCTTCCACCTAAATCTTAGCTTCCAAAACTTGAGTGGGACATGCTAATTTAACAAATATATGATCAAGGATGGGAACTATAGCACTAAATCTAATAAAAAATCTATGACAAACCTCAATGGACTTAGTGAACTACTCTATGTTGCAAGTCTAATCATGTTGGTAATTTACTTGGTCCTTAAATTTTTTCAACAAAATTTCTAATAGGGTTTCCATTTTATCAATAGCTTCTCCTTTGAGGGGAAATCCATCAGCAAGTGTCGGCTCCTTTTACAAAATTGTCTTACAGAGTGTTAGAGTCTTTACTCTAGACATCATTGCTACTTCCAACCAGCACTTGAGATATTTTAATTCCTATTGAAGATATATTCATTCAACATACTCATGGTGGTATAGAGAAATAACCTCTTTATTATTTCACTTAAGTTTATTCACATCAAAATCCTATAGATCATTCTTCCTAGTAACTTTGAGAGCAAACTTAATAAGGGTCACGTTCACTTGGGCTGATGTAAACTATTGGGGATCCACCCAAAATGTCTCTAGAAGCTCTATCTTCCTTGGTGCCAAAATAATAGTATTTTAATGAAGCTCAAATTGGTGTTATTTATTCATGGCATATATATAAAAGGAAATATCTTATTGATTTTGATTGGTCAAGTCCTCTTTGGGGAAATACTACCACCTATAAAGGTCTTTCTCCAGGACATTCTATTAGAAATAAGCATGAATGGAAAGGTTTTCATTAATAGCTAGTGGTTTTTTATGCATAAATTCATTAATAGGCTCTTTCCCCTTATTTGGGTTGTGCTTGATTACTTTAATGTCTAGCTCATCTTGTTGGTAACTTATGCTAGCATCTAGGTCACTGGTGTCCAAAGTTGTGCCTATGTCATCCCCCTCTTCACCAATGGGACTCAAAATGTCCACTTGTATGTCATCAAGGGCATACCCTTCTTGATAAGTTGGGGAGGTTTCCTTCTCTATTTTTAGGGTGGCTTCCTTTTGATCCTTAGGGGAAGGTACCATCTTAGGTGGTGCTTTAGGAGACACTACTCTCCATTTAGATTCCACAACTTTTGGCACAAAAAGATTTGGTTCCAAAGGAATAGATGTCTATGTGGTGTAATTTAGGGCCTTACTTTTCTTGACCTTTAGGCACTCCTTGATTTCTTGGTGGTGACTAGGTAGTCCTTTGTCACTTTGGTTATCCCTGTTGGGTGCTCAAACTAGCATCATGCCCCAACCTCTTCAACTTCTGATGTCCTCCAAGTTCTAGTGGGGGGAAGGGTTTATTTTCTAACCTCACTACTCCCCAACATCTTATTTTTGGGATTCATCATATAATACATCAAGTGGAATTTATCCCCAACTAGGATTTGATGTGATTTAATATCAGTGTTAATTCATGCTTCTCTCGATAGGATTTCTTTCCTAGATATACATATAATTTATAAAGAGTGTGAGACTCAATGTCAATCTTATCAGCATCAATTTTCATCGGGTGTGCCTCAAATATTTGATTCATATAATTAATGAAATATCTATCCATGAAATCATAAAGTAGCTTGATCCACCCAGATAAGTTATCTATAGGTTTCATTCAGATGCATGTGAGTGAATAATGATACTTCACTATAAATTGAGCTTTCTCCCCCATATATTCAATTAATTCTTTAAGGATGCACCATTCATTACCAAAGGATTCCTTCATCCCATCAAACCATACCTTCATTCTTAGCTTATGGGAGGGGATAATGGCACTAAGACATGTGAATGGTTTTAATCGCCTAGTTGAAAACTTATTTTTAGGTTGGTAGGACCACTTCAATTCACCATTGATGTATTTAGGCACACCAATCTCATCAAATACCAACAAAATAATAAAAGTGCCCCAAGTAAAATTTTGATTCAATAGGAAATGGGCCTTCTATGCATCTAAAATTATTTGATAGGTAAAGTTTCTAGAATAATTATACTTATTCCCTTAGGCCATCTAATTTTCTATGTAGATTTGCACCATGTCAACTTCTTTCCATATATCAAATCATCCAAGTTTGGTCATGGCCAAGCACACAACTATCTGAAGGGTGGGATCCTAGAGACTAGATATATACATGGCATGGCCCTGCTTATTATACTATATAACCACCATCATTTTCTCAATTTCATCTTGGTCATCCAAGCCCCCATTAAGGTTAGTGCCTAAACATTGTAAACTTATGACCTTGTTGATTCTTTGGGCACTGATCCACGTCATTTACCTTACAAATTAAAATTAATCCTTATGGATGTGTGAGATCATAAATATCACCACCTTGATGGGCTTTCTAAAATAAGGTAAGTGTAATATATGGAACACTCAGGCATCGTTGAGGAGATTTAAAATTGTGAGATCATAAATGATCTCATTCCTAGTGTTTTAACACTCAATTCTATAATCGTACTGTAAGCCTATCTCATTCCCAAGTTGTCAATGATTATAATCAAACCCCTAAAAATTTGACACCTTAAATTCCCAATTCTCAACATGCAATACTAACTTGGGGTACTACATTTATTATATCAACACATGGGGTGGAGGAGATGTTCCATATTTCTTCTTTACTTTACACATCATCTTCAGTTCCTTCCTAATGTATGTTTTCTTTGCTTTTTGTGCTAGGTTTCCAATTGCACATCAAAATCACTAGGAACTTCCTCTCTAAAAAAAATTGCTCATCCTTTCATGCCCTCAAAATCTTCTTCTTCATTGATAATAGGTAAAGGCTTGATTATATGGGCCTTTTTCCTTAGATGCATCACCCTTTGAGGACCCTGAAGGTTGAGGCCCAACAATCTGACTCTCCTAAAAGAATACATGTTTATTGTTTCAAACTCCCTTGGCTTTCCTATTTTAACATCCTCAAATGGTGGAAACTGACACCTACAACCTAAAACTCTTTTAACCACATTCCTCCAATCATAATTTCACTAGTCTCTCCATTCATAATAGTTGCCTCGCTTCAAAATTTTGAATTAATTACTGAAATTAGATGAATACTCCTTATGATGGCTTGAAAATGCTTTTCTTGGATATATAAATTCAAAAATTTACAGTAGTAAAGTATTAAAATGAAGAATTTTTAACCTTTTATAGCTTTGAGGGCTATCCCATATTTACTCCTCCATTACTTCATCCATCATTTTACTCATTAATGCTTATAAAAATATGCCATGACATCCATTTGGCATTATTGACATTACACTTACTACTTTGTCACATTTAACACATCTGTCCCATCCTTGCACTTTTCTCATAGTGCATGCTAACTATAAAAATAATTTAAAATTTTATATTTCTAAGGTGAGAACTTAATTTTTCCATATTGATCCCTTCATAGAAGTTACATGTTTCATCTTGATCATCTTCTTGTCTTTATGTGCTTCAATTTCACTCCCCATTTTCATTCACATTTCCTTCCACCATTTCCCTTTACTCTCTCTAGCTTTACCTCATTCACCTTAAAACTTACCCCATACTAAAATATGTCTATGGTCCTCCATGACATGACAAAAATGAAAATAAAATGGAACTAAGTGTTAATCTAAACTTAAGAAAAAGGCACACAACCAATGCCACACTTTATTAAAAAACAAATCAAATTCTTAAACTAATCTAATGGAATACACCTTGTTAACAAAAAGAAAAGATCACTTGAAATGGTAGGGTCGAAGATGACTACCATTGAAATGGCTTGGAAGGAACTAGACATATAACCTCATAAAATTGCATGCACCTATAGGATGAATGCTATGAATGATGAAAATACCATCCCAATGGATGTGAAGTTTACCAGAGTGGTGCACAAACTTGGAGTCATTGACCAACACATGCATACCATGAAAAAAAAATTATTTTTAAGATGTTTATCATACCAAGATTTTTATTTTTATTTCTCCACTCATTGACTCATATTCATGACAAAACATGTTTCATCCAATTGTATCAAAGTATCCAATCATGATTTTACATATTATTCATCATCCAACTAGCTAATGTGCTTAATATGTAAATAAGGTATAAATAAATCAATTATGAGAACTACTTTAGTGCTAAATAAAAGGTTAAAAGGAGTACTCTTGTTTAACCTTTTACATGTGGTTCAATATGCCCATAATAGGCATAAACTCAATCATCCCAGTCAGTGCAACAAATTTTATAAATTTTCATCAATGTATGACCCAAGATTTTATTGAAAGATTCAACTATACCATTGGCCTTAGAGTGATATGGTGTAGTCTTGCAGTGTGCAATCATGATCTTGAATAAAAGGATGCATATTATCTCATTAAGGAAATGATTTCCATGATCACTAGTCAAAATTATAGGACATCCACACCTTGTGATGATATTTTCCCAAAGAATCATAGTGGTAATTGAAATAGTACAATATCATGTGGGTGTTTCTTTAGCCTAACAAGTGAGGTAATCAATGGTGGTAATAATATAGAGCACACCAGTATGCCTCATAGAAAGAGTAATGGACCGAATAAAATCAATAACCCATTTCTCAAAGGATTCATGAGCAAGTGTTGGATGAATGGGCATTGCATCCCTCTAGTTTGGTTTACCCACATTTTGATAGATATCACATTAGTGTGTGTAAGCTTTAGCATCCTTAAATAAATTAGGCCACCGTAACCCAGCTAATATAACCTTCTCTATTGTAGTATCACCAATGTAATGATCTCTGGAGACACCTTCATGAACTCTTGAAGAACTTTAGCATGATCATGTTTCATCACATATCTTTTTAATATTTTATCCCATCCAATTTTATAGAGGTCACCTCTAATTAGCTCGAAAGGAGTAGTGTAGAAAACCAATTTCTTTTTCTCTTAAGTGTTGAAGTGGGATGGCACTGAACATGTGGTAAAGAAAATTATGATCTCTTATGATTCCTTAGGTACATTCATGACTTGAAAAAGTTATACATCATATAAGTCATCCTTTATGGCACATGCTTTTTCATCAGATAAAATGTGCAATAAGTGATATGGTCCATAATTAGTCTTACCTAGTTTCACCATCATAGAAAATTAAAATTACTAAAATAGAACAATCCATCAACAAATGTGTTTGTCTAAAACTAGTTTATTCATGAATTAGTTAAGTACCTCATGATATATAAATAAAATGAATGAGGTGGCCAACAAATACTAGTGAAACATTTGGAGTATGTACACCATGGAAAAGGCTTCTTGTTTTGTAGTTAAGTAATTTCATTCAACTAGAGTGAATTTATAACTATCCAAGTATATGGGATGATCAAGACTACCTTCACCAAGATATGTAAGGATAATTCCCACTACCATGCTCAAATCATCAACATGTACATGAAATGGCTTTGTCTAGTCTAGAAACTAGAGAATGGGCATAGTGATGAGTTTATCCTTGAGCACCTTGAATGCCTACTGGTGAGCATCTATCCATAATAATTCATCATTATGTCCAAATAGTTCATCTAGTAGTATTATGACATTAACATATCCCTAAATGAATTTTTGATAGTACCTTTTGTGTCCTAGGAAGGTGCAAAACTCATGTTGGGTGGTTGGTGCTGAAAAGTCAAAAATAACTACAACCTTAGTCAGATATACTAGTAGTCCATTGTGGTAAATAATGTGACCCAAAAAAATTCCAAAAGGAGTAGCAAAAACACACTTATTTAGATTCAAATAAATATTAAGTTAATGGTATCACTCAAGCATGAGGCAAATATTAGCACAATTATCATGCACTAATCCATATATATCCCAATCATATAAGTATACTTGAAGGAATTTATGAATAAAATCATCAATAGATTCTACCACAATACATAAGAACATATCTAGAGCATTATTTAAACTGAAAAGCATCACATTGTAGGCAAACAAACCCCATTCAGTTGTAAAGGTGTTCTTTGGTTTATCTTCACCTATGATTTGGATACGATGATAGCTAGAAAAACCATTGGTGAAGGTGTAAATCTCACACCCAACAAATCCTTCTAATATTTCCTTTGTGAAAGGTCTTGAAAAAGGGTCAATTATGCATTAAAAATTAAGTACCCTATAATCTACACAAATGTGAACATGACCATCCTTATTTATACTAATCACCATGGGGCTCACCCATTCAGATTCATTAATAGGAGTGATAACTCTAGCATAAAACATACTAAAAATCTCTTCTTTAACCTAAGTGTGCAAATTAGGATTCATACAATATGGTGTTTTTCTTACTCATTGAGCACCTTCAACTAATTTGATGTGCATCTTTCCCAATGATGGATGCACTCTCTTCATATTTGTGTAATTACATAGGAAAATGTATTGATATTCTTGTAAAATTTTAAAAATCTTGGTTACCTTAATATCAAACTAATAATTCCCCGTAATGGCCGTTTTAGGCATGTCCTCCATTCCAATATTATGTTCAACTATTTGGAGTGGCTCAAAATATGGTTTTTTATTAGTCTATATTATTTTTGACATTGTGCACCCTATATTTAATATGTAAATCTAAGTGGTTAATTGATGGATCTTGTGGGTCAAAATTTATACCTTCCTCAACTTGTTACACAACCTTATACTTTCCCTTCTATATTTGTTCCCTCGGTGCATGTTCAGGTTGAGATTCAAGTTGTAATGAGGAGGTGGTAGGAGTATTAGGTTCTTGAAATATGTGAAAGTTATCCTTGCATGCACCATGTATATGTCATATGTCATATTCAACCAATGTTAGATTGCCTACAATAGCTTGATAGATCATTTAAAAGGATAGGCATAAATCCACATGAGGGGATGAATATGATAGTGATGGAACCATATTTCTAATGTTACTCTAGGAATATGTGTTTAGGCATCATTGTTGATGAATATACCATGTTTTAGCCTAGGTGCATAGAGTGATATAAAATACATGAACCCACAACTATTCAAGAAAAGATTTTTTATTATCATTCCAGAGTTTTTCAAAGTCCTCGAGATGATATTATAGAGTATTAACACCATCATAACTTAGAGTGGTGTGAATGAAATTATCATGATGTAAATAGTAGTACATAGTAGTGTGCATTCGATCCCAAGTGAGAAAATTATGATGGTGTGTATCCCACCATTGAGAATCTATCCTTTGAAGAACATGGATAAGTGAGTGCATCCACTCATCTTAAAACACATAAAATTTTTCCAAAGATTGTATATACTCTAATACCTCTATTTGACCATGAAACTTAAGTGCTTAATCTATTTACAAGGGTGGTCCAACCATCAAACATCCACTAATGAGGTAAACAAACTTATGGTACTTAAGCAATTTACATAGAACATCCTCTTGACTACCAATTATGCCACATATTCATCCATTAAGATCATGTTCTCTATGATCCCAATACTTGAAAGCATTACTGGTAATGTCAGAAATGGACTATGCATCTACCCACTATAATATACCATCCAGAATAGGATCAAGATGATCATTTCCTTGGGTTATGACATTATATATATGATCGATATCCTCCTCAACATCAACTAGTTCAATAAAAGGAGGTCCCTGAGCATTCTTTAGGGTAATCATGATGCACTAATCATCATTTTCAAAACTAAAGTAGTGCTTCTTGAAGCTCAAGTTAGCATTGTTTACATGGCACCATGGAAAACCTAAATATCTAAAAAAATCATCAGCTTCAACCAACTTAATTACTTCAAAATCAGCCTTGAAAGTGACACCCAAAATGTCAATGATAGCATCCTTAAGAACTCCTATGGGTAGTGCATAAGTCTTATTGGCCATGAAAAATATGTGTGGGGAAGGATGCAAAGAAAATCTCACCATATTTCTCAAATCATCCTCGGTGAGTACATTTACCTCTATACTAATGTCCACTAGTATATCCTAAATTATCTAACCATCAATAGCTATGTTTACTAGGATTTATTTATCACACTTCATATTGGGTTTGACATGAGCCTCTTATCATCATGCATGGCTAAATCGACAATCCTATGTAGGCTTTGGTGCTTGATGACTCAGTTAGTTCCTTAAAAGGGGAATTTGTCTTCATCAAGAAGTCATTTGCACAATTCATGAAACATCACATGTCAATTTTATGAGTACCGAGGCTTTCTTCATTTCATTATGCATAGTAGCATCTCTATCCTTAAGGAAATCAATTTCACCTTGAAGTTCCCACACCAAATTTATTATGTCTTTCAATAATTATTTTTATTGTTGAACACCCAAGTATTTATTTTCATGAGGCTCTTCATATTTAACCTTGTTAAGGGGTGGATTTAAAACTAATTGGGAAGGAATGTTACTTCATGTAGTAATATTTACCTTAGGTCTAGTCAGAGTGATAGGGTGTGGTCTCCATTTAGCATTTGGAGTTTTCAACCCATATCATCCCATCACCCTTCTCATTCTTCTCTTTGGTGATGGTGGCATATAAATTTAGGCATTCTTCAATATGATTCTCATTATTACAAAAGGCATAGGTTGGGTAGACTATGTAGTCACATTAGTAATGATCTAAAGAGCCACACTTATAGTAGGTTCTATGCAAAAAATAACCACCTCTGCATCCATAACCATGACCTCTATAAGACCAACCTTCACTATTTTCCTATTTTTTAATTACATAGGCATGGCAAGTACCTTACACACATGCTTTATGAATCTCATGAATGATTTAGTAATCATTTGTATCATGTGTATATACATCACATATTTTATAGTATGATGATACTTTATCTTGATTAGTACATTAAAGCAAGGGGCAGTCTCTCATATCATGGTCTTCTTAACAGATCTCATAAGATTGCTTTACCACTATGTGAATACTTCTCCTAGGATAATTTTTCTATTATGACCTTCCAATTCATAGCCAACACACCATAAACCACTGTGAGTGTCTTGAGCACTATTCATGGTGAGATTTTCTAACTAAGACACCATAGTGGTAATATGGGCTTCCATAAAAGTACTAATCCATGTATCTATACTTATAATAGTTTTATCATGAAGGGAAAATTTCAACACCTCTTGTGGGTTAGTGAAGGTCTTCTAGGATAAGGTGCATCAAAAAGGAAGTAACAAGCCTCCGAAAAACCACTGGGCATGTTGTGTTGTGTTTATCTCAAGTGATAACTTAGAAAGAGAATTTTAAAATGTGCATCATACTCATTCACACTCATAATGAGTTCTTGTTTAATATCCTTCAAGGAAAAAATACTATTTTGTTCAAACTCTAGAATGTCAAATTCTTAAATAAAATCCACCTTTAACTATTTTTATTTTACCACAACTTATTGTCGATCAAAATTTTGATACCCTTTATGTGTACAGTCTAAAAGGGTAGTGAAAAATTAGGTTTCCTTATATTTAGTAGAAGTGATACCTTATGCCTACCAAATGAATTCACACTTATAAACATGTTCTACTGCATTTTCAACACTACAATATTTAGGCAGATGAAGCATCATCTCATAGTATATTATAGACATATCAAGTGTTGATAATGGGTCCTATTAAGACACCCCTCCAGTTCCTCCTAGACCTTGTGGAGTAAGTCCACCAATGCATCTTGCACCACCTCCAAATCCTCTATTAAAACCACCACCAATACCCCCTACCACACCCCCTTTTGGAAATAGAAGCACATAATACATTGGGAGTAGATGTAGGTTGTTTAATTGTTAATGGGCCTATACTCTTCCCACTAGCTATATTTGGTCTAATAAGAATTCCAAAGTGATCCATGGGGTTTAATTATAATGGAAAAGAAATGAATGATGAACTATTATCTTGATTTTTAACTTTAAAAGTTTCTTCTACAAGTTCAGACTCTAACTCTAAACTATTTATATCCCAATTTCTTATAAGAACTTTTTCCATTTCAAATGCATGAGCATGCACTATAAGTGTGGAATTGGGCCTATATATATTAGGTTATACAGTCATTAATGCTTGAGTTGTTTATTTTTTATGTACATGTACCAATGTAGGGTGAAGTCCTATGGTTTGGGAGTCCTCATTATGCATTTCCTCCTCCCTACAGATCCTCATGTCACTTCTAAAGTCCTCCCATTCCCTCCTTGGATCATTTCCAACCATATCCCTTTACCTAGCCTCATCATACTTGTGCTTACAGAACTCTCACTAACTAGATACCATGTTGAACCAATAATCTCATGCTAATATGTGCCCCTTCATTTCCCCACTGATTGCACTACTCATGTGTGAGAGAGTTTAGCCATCCATGTGGAAATTTTAAAGTCTTGATTTAATTATAAGATTCTTATTTTCTAATAAAAACTACCTATGATACCTTTTACATGTCTCTTGAACGAAGTTAAACTAGTCTTCCTATAGACAAGAGTATGTATAGACCATGTATTCCAAAATATAACTATTTAGTGTTCCTTATCACCAAATTTCCATCACATGCATCTAGGGTGCTTTCAATCTTGCCAAGGATAGCCAATGCTCTACTAACTAGGATACCTTCCATTCATAATTCCTTAAATGGTCTTACACATACATCGAAAGCTAAGTAAACAAGTGAATGGGAAATTATACAAAGAAAGCTTCATAAAGTGAGTCATAAAATATTTTTTCTACCCATGCACACACAAAAAATCTTGGTTCAATATACTAAAGCTTAAAATTCTCTTTTATAGTAATAACCCAATGCTTGACATTTTTCAAAGATAGCCATTTGACCAATTTCCTACCATCGTATAAACAAGTGCGATGGGTCCTATAAATAGCACTAAAATATTGGGCTCTTTTATTTGAGTCTAACATAACTTTTCCTAGTTTTGCACCTAAGAGAATAAGAGATCCAAGATATATTGCACTGGTATATCATGTGAGAAAGGTTCTTGTGTGCTCACCCAAAACACGTAACCTAAAACTAGTTCCCATTGATTTCATCACACAATGGTGTATTAATTTAGTTATTTATGCTAGGGTGCTTGAATAGGCACTTAGTTATAAATATATACTTGGTTACATGACTAACTCTGAACTATTCATTCATTCCCTACTTAATTAATCACAAAAAAAGATGGGTGCAAATTAAGAATAAAATAGTATTGTTTCCATTGTATTCGTAACTATATTACATAAGGTATTTCATCAACACAAATGCTCTCTCTCATTTCATATATAAGTCAAATATAGAATTAAGATATCTCAAGATTATAATTACCAACTAGAAAACTCACTTAGTGAAACCAGGAGGTATTTATATATGGTTCTACCTCGACCATTTAGTTATAGAAATAATATCACAGTGATGACTTACCAATGAAAATTAAAATTAATGAGTCATGGGAAGTCATTATAATAAATTAATAATGACCTAGGCCTAACTACCCCCAAATACTTTCTCTATGTTGGATCTTCATTATCATGCTCATATCTTATCATGGATCGGTACTAGATTCATACTTTACTATTATTTTTTGATGCTCATGTGAATTGTGCCCTAACCATCTCCTCTTTTTGTGCCCTTGCCCAAATCTATCACTATTTTTTGAGTCTTACATTCTCATTTCCTCCATGCTTCATGTGTCCTTTTTCTTCATGATTTGCCTCTACTGAGTCATGGTCTTCCGTGTCATGTCTCTTTCATGCCATTATCTTCAAAAATTACTTAGGATAAATAGATGCAAAATTTAGGGTCTAACAATGATATTTGGATGTTGTTCCCTAATCATTGGATTACATAAAATATTTAAGAAAGCTTTAGTTTACTTGTTGTTGTTGGGATTAGGGATTTCATGCCTCAAGTAGAACCCAATAGTTTTGAATTATACAAAATATTATTCTAAACTATCCCTACATGCAATCTAATTTTTTAATCTAGAATTTAAAGCATTAATATTAGCTTCACCCATAACAAAATTAATTAGGAAAGATGGCATGTGTCCTAGGAGAAAGCTACAAAAATAGATTTCACACAAAATATTTTGTTTATCATGGGTAATAGCTTAATAAGCATCCATAATTTATTTGTCATCTTATAAACCATGAGGCAACCCACATGAAATTATTAAAAACTACCATATATAAAAAAAATTCTTGTATAAGGAGGCCATACCTAGAGTTAGGTCTTATACATATAAGAAACTTCTCTCCTATTTCATAGGCTATCTATAATATGGAATATACTTTTTCCTTTTGTTTCCTCTATTCCTCAAGATCAATCTCTAACTTTTGTTTGTCCTAACATCCCTTAGGGTTTAACAAGTTCTCTCCCAAGTATTCATGATGTAATTATAATATAATTGGGTATGCACACCATGGTCTACCTAGTCTATAAATACTGGTGTCTTTTCTTTCAACTAAGATATTTCACTATCTTTATTAAGGCATTGGTTCTTAGTTTTGTATAACTCCTACTGTAAATATAAAATTACTTCTTCCTTACCTTTTAATTTTTTCTTGATAAATTATATTTACTTCATTTTTTGTCTCTTGGTTACTTATGCTCTTGAAAATGCTATGAATTGATGCATCTGTTCTTCCTCATAATTACTGAAAGGCTACTCATCTTCTTCTACAATTGGAGATTTTCCTTTCTCCACCAATGGCTTATATGAATAGGGTTGAGATATATCTGATACTACTTCCTCAACTATAAAATACTTTGCCATGGATATAAGATCCTCTATACCTATGGATGGCTCCTTCATAACTCCTTTGAAATATCCTCTAAGTATTTTGAAGCTTCAATAAATAACTCTTGATTGAGGGTTCCAAATATTTTTTCAACACGTTGTCTTTTATTAAGATCATCCTCTTGAGAAAGGATGAGTCTTATTATTCTCCAAGGCATAATTTTTGATGGTGACTCTTCAATTGGAGTTTTCTTCCTTATTGTATTTATTCTCAAGACACTAAGATGAGAGATCTTTGTAGCTTCTTATTCATCATATGATAAGTATATTTATAGTAGTAGTCCATATCTTCCTTATAAGTAGCTTTGCAACTCCTTATTCTCTGCTTCCTCTTCTTTGTTGGTTCTGGGGATGTCTCCTCACTTGCAATTTATTCTCTTAAGCTAGATCTGGGTGTAAAGGAAGAATACAATGGTTTTATTTTTACCTAAGTATTTATATTCAACTTATCTTGTAATAATGCCTCCCATTTAGTTTTTCCATACATTTTTAAAGAAATGGTGCTAGAATATCAATTATATTAACTAATGGTGTTTGATATATGCTACACCCTAAACATATATGTTTTCCATAACTTGGATGGTTATATAATAAAATAAGGCATGTTTATCCTCCACTTAGGTTTTTCTCATCCATGTTTAATATGATTCAGAATCTTCATTGCATCCCCACCTAATGAGCCATATTATCCATCACCTATGAAAAACTTAATGACCTAGTAAGGTACAGTCTTCCAAGGTTATGTAAGACTTTATTTTTCAATTCCATTTGTGACACCTTGTGGAGTGATGAGTAACTTAGGAATGAGATCTCATTCCTCATGAAATATTTTAATGAGGTATTTGAATGTAGTTGATATTTTAATTTCTATCTCAAGGAATTCTAGACATTTCTCTTATGATAGAACATCTTACTGGAATATTATTTCCTTTCAACTTACAATGCTCTCATTTCAATTTTGTGAAAAACTCTTCTATTAGATGCTCATCATATCCATGAAGTTTAATAACAAAATATAACCATTTTGATTCTTCAAAAACCCTATCTATAACTTCATCTTGTAGTAAGAGTTCTATTGATTTAGGTTCAAATTTATTTTTCTATCCCATCTATAGAGTGTATCAAAAATCCTCAAGGATATGGAAAATTATTGGTGGAAAATTGATAGTGTGATTAGTAGGTTTTTGTCAATGAGTGAGAATGTAATTATCAAGTTAGAGAGAACATAATTATCTTGAGAAATAGAGTAAGGGTTTTAAAATTCAAAAATTATTTTTATGGATCTTAAAATATCATAGATTTGAGTTGGTTATGAGATTAGACATATTTAATCAAATTAAATGATTATTACAACATGTAGAAAGATTTTAAGTGACTCAAATATGTCTTATATTTTCTTTATCATGCCGATTATACCATTATTTTTTCCTATATTCACCATTATGACCCATCCTTTGTGCCACATGTGGTCCTTGTCATGATGATCCTTGCAATTACCTTTTTGTATGAATAATTTTAGATGTGTCATCATGATGACATCATGTCCCTCTAATGATGTGTTGTATTTTTTGAAAGGATGTTTTAATGGTATGCCATTTTACTATATTTTAGGAAAAAATCTTTTTAAAGACATTTTTTCTAGGAGACCCCCTTTTTGACATATTCAAACTCAAAATTAATATTACTCATAAAAAAATAAAAAATGGATATCTTGAATTACTTATGGTTGTCCTTGTTACTAGTTATGCCACATGTCCTAGGATGAGAAGCTCACATAATTTAATCTAGAGTACTCTAAAATTAAATTAGGAGTAATATTTTTATTGTTTTGTCCCTTGAAAATTTTCCATTTTCTAGTTTTAAAAAAATTGTCCTTTAAAAAAAAATGTTTCTTTTTTTGGAAGAGGAATTATATTTACTAGTTTCATATTCTCTTCCTTTAGTAGACTCAAAATATCATCCTTTGATTATGATGAAAGAACAAGGTTATTCCATATAATTAAATTATTCTTGAGTTTGAATCTATTTTTATAACTCTTCCAAACTATAAGGTTGATGATATATCTCAATCTATGCCCATTTACCAAAAATGTCTTCCTATTGCCATCAATTGATAGTAATTGAACATATCCATTATTAAAAATATTTTCAACTTGGTAAGGATGTAACCATCTAGTGGATTTTACCTTTGAAATGCTATTACTTTGATTCAAACATTAAGGCCCAATCTCCTTCTTTGAATTTCCTTTCCTTGATGTGACGATCATGTCATGCCTTCCTTTAATATTGAAGAAGCTTTGTCTGATGTAATACCTCAATTCTTATCTCATCTAGTTCATTCAATTAATTAGAATCATTATTTGGATGTGTTTGTTAGGTCCATGCCTACCTCCATTATTGTTTTTAATGTTTATAACTCAAACTCAATTAGAATTAATGGCTTTTCCAATACACTACTTTATATGAAGAAAACCTTGTGATGGAGTTGTAGGTCCAACTATTTTAGGTATCTTACTTTTCCATATTTTATACAGATGTTTATTATCTTGGTCAATATGTTTTCTAATTCTATGTTCATGACTTCAATTTGACCATTATCTTTAAGATGGTAAGGTGATTATTTATTGTGGATAATCTGGTAGTGTTGTGTGAAGTATTTGATCATTTTGGATGCAAATTAAGGAATATGGTCTAAAATTATTTCTCTTGGTGATCCAAAACATTGCATGATCATGTAGTACAAGAAATTAATAACAGTTTCCTCAAAATAAAATGATAAAGCCTCAACTTATACCCATTTGGTAACATAATCAGTACATATTAGGATGTAATCATTTCCTTTATATGGTGGATTAATGGGACAAATGAAATATAACTCGCATTTCTCAAAAGTTCCTTAAACCACTTGAGGATGGAGGGACATTTCATTAGATAGTGTAGGTTTCCCCATCCTTTGGTAAGGATCACATTGATAAACATATTTTTTTACATTTATGTGAAGTGAAGGCCAATAATATCCAACCCTAGAGATATTTTGAATAGTGATTTTGGCTAAATGATGACCTCCTCTTGGCTTATCATGGCATTCTCTCAAGATATCATATATATCATCTTCTTGTATGCATTACCAAGTAGAAAATTAGGTCTACATTTCAATAATACACCATTAAACTATTTATATTTGGCATTGTTTATAATAAAAAATTTCCTTTATTTAGGAGTGAAATCACAAATAAACTTTATTGTGGATAGATAATTAACCATATCAGCAAACCATGGAGAAGGAAATGAAATTGTGAATAATTGTTCATCTATAAAATTATCTTCCACTAGCTCATATTCTCTTAAAATATTTAATCTTGATAATAAGTCAACAACTACATTAGCTTTTCCTAACTTATAAATTATTTTTATATTAAATTCTTAAAATAGTAGTAACCATCTAATGATTTTATCCCCTACCATTGGTTTGTTCATCAGATATCTTATGGTTGAATGACCTATATAAATGAATATTTTGTATCAAATGATGTAGTGATAAAATTTGTTCATGTCATAAATGCTAACAAGGAACTCATTTTTAGTAGTTGTATATTTTCTTTCAGTAGGAGTTAAATTCTTATATAATAAATATCATACTTCTTAACTTCTTCATATTTCTATCCAAAAAAATTCCACATAGCAATTTTATAGGTATCTTTGTGTATGCTTCCAATTGGGACCTCTCAAAACTAGAAAAGAAATTAATTTTTATTTTATTGTCTCAAAATCCTTATGATATTTTTAAGTCCATACAAATTTACTATCCTTAGTGAGCAAGTAAAACATAGGTGCAAGAATATTACTAAAATCCTCAGTAAATTGACTATAATATCCTGCATGACCTAGAAATATCTTGATATCTATTCAATTTTTGAGTGTAAGAAACTATGAAATGACTTCAATTTTTTTAGGGTCAACTTGTATTCCTTGGGATTAGATATGATGTCCTAAAATAATTATTTGATCCACCATCATCAAACATTTGTCATGGATTAAGGAAAACTGATATTGTTCACACCTAGTCAACATTTTATCTAAATTGGTTAAGGATTCATCAAAAGAGTCCCTATGTACTAATAAAATCATCCACGTATACCTCAACACACTCATGATTAAAATTAAAAAATATAGAAATAACTACTCTCTAAAAGGTGGTTGGTGCATTGCATAAGCCAAAGGATAAAAATATATATGAAAACATCCCCCAAGGAGATATGAAAGTGGTTTTATTATAGTCTTAATAAGCTAGTTTTATTTGATTATACCCACTGAATCCATCCAAAAAGGAAAAATACTTATTTCCAACTAGATTGTCTCAGACCTAGTCTATGAAGGGAAAGGGAAAATAGTCTTTAATAATGGTTTTGTTAAGTTCTTTGTAATCTATGCATATTCTCCATTTTACATGTTTTTAGTTATTATTACTAGTGGTGAGATCCATTGACTATTTGATATTAGACATATGAATCCTGCCTTCAATAGTTTTTCTATTTCAGTTTTAACCATATTTTTTAGTGATAGATTTATTCTTATTTGGAGTTTTCTAACTAATTTAATGTTTTTAGTATATATGTAATGGGTGCATACAGCTAGATGGATGATTTCATGTCACTATATTCACAAGAAAAATTCTTAGTATGACTCTTTAGTACATCAAATACCTTGGTCTCATTCTCATTAGTTAACTAATTTTTTTATGTTTAGCATTTTACGTGGTTGTGTTTAAATTTGTTTTTTCCCTAGATAAATTGAATTAACTTGTATAAATTCACTCATGAGAGAGTTTAATGGAAAAGTATGAGGTTGAAATATGTGTAAGGTAGTTATTTATTTGAATGACTCTCCTTCTAAAATCATACATGTTAATTGGAAACAAAAAGCTAAAAGAAAATATTTTTGGTTATTTTGTGCCCAGCTAATGACAATATAATCGAGAGGTGTGTGACCATATATTTCATTATGAGTGTTCTAAAGGATTATTTTATTACCTTTTAAATATGTTTTGATAATTTATATATTTGTTTTGGTAAACTTCAAAGCTAGATTGGGCATCTCCGAAGCCAAGCTATCTTCTTCCATATAACTTGTTAACTCTTCCTTTAGTTCATTTACATAGTTTTTAACTACCACCATTTTCAAATAAGAAAATCTATTGCTAATTTTATCTATTTTATCTAACCATAAGTGATCTAAGGAATTTGGATATGGTTTTGTAGGTGGATATAAGGATATTTTCTTTGCTTTTAATCCATTATAGATTATCATATTTCCATACCTACAATTTATGAGTGTTGCAACTTTGGGTAGCCACAACCTTCCTAGGATCAATGGATAACCCAAATTTTGACTCTTTGGTTGGAGTATCATAAAATCTATAAGGTATTCTCAAGAATATACCATTACTAAGACACCTTTTATAACCCTTTCTAGCTTGACAATGGATTAGTCAACCATATATATAATTGTAGTAGTTAGTTGTTCCCTAGTTAGGAAAAGTATTTTCAATGTCTCTAATGTCATGACATTTGTAGACACCTAAAACTGGCCACCGATAACCTCTAATCAGGATTTTGGCCAATTTCTTCTCAAAACATGAAATTTGGCTTTAAAACACTAAAACATGCTAAAATATGTGAAACTAACATATTCAAATGCCAATTTTGGCTAGGGTATCCCTAAATGGGGTAATGCAATTTATGGGCCAACTAGCTTTAATCAGATCACTTTGAGTTAAAATGCCAATTTTACACCCACATGCTCTAGACTATTCTTTCCTATCAAATATTATTCACAAGATGCATTCCTTTATTATTTATTGTTGGTAACATCCTAAATAAGAATACACATCTAACGCATCTAATAGTGACTTCCAATTCTAATCTAGTCAAATTTAAGACCAATAACAAGGCATTCTGATCAGTTTAAATAATTTGTGCATAAAGTGCTTAATCATGTTTAAGAGCTAATTAACCTAAATCAAGGCCTAATCAACAATTCTATAGAAACTTATTAAATACTTTGTTTTGGAAATGAATATTGAATATCTACATCATCAAATGACCTTATTTCTTGGGAAGACATCTCTAGGCCATATATGCCACAAATATCAAGATTTATGCCATCCATGTCTCATCAATGCCTTCCATGATGCCCTCCATACCTCTTAATTGCCTCTTTTTCCAATGTTATGATGAACATAATTACAAAATTAATTCCAAAAATTGAATTAATCCTCAACCACATCTCAATCTTGAGATGGATGGTTAAGGTTAATTCTGATCAAATCCAAAAATCTATAAATATGAGGCCTCACAACAACATTTCTAAGCCTAATTTGTGCAAAGTTATAATGCAAGATTGGTTCCAAAAGCTTCATGAAACTAGTGTTACTATGCCAAATTGATTCCAAGCCAAGCTAAGCCACAAGCCAAAGGTTCCAAAGAGAGATGGAGGTATCCAATCTTCCATGGTTAAGGACTTCATGAGCACAAGTTGAACAAGCCACTACTACAAAGGCATTTAGGGCATCCAAGGAAGGTGAAGGAACTCTTATATTTGATCCCTTACTTTTTAGTTGTGCTTGTCATTTGCTTTGTTAACTAAGCTCTCTCTAGTGTCTAGGCCTAGAGATGTTATGATATTAGTGTGTTTATATCATTTTGTTTTCATTTTGGAACTAACACCATACTAACCATCTTCTCTTGAGTCAAATTCCTAGATCACATAATGGCATGCCTAGTGTGACTAAATGCATCCTACACCTAAAAGAGATCCTTTTGCAACTATAAAATATTTATTTAAGCCTTAAAAACTATTACAAATTGATTTTCTAACTTTTTTTTTCCATTTTTGGTTGTCATAGTTTTTACATAGTAACTGATGTCAAAAGAAATACCGACATCAGTTTCTTGGCTTAATCGACTTTGGTCAGTAGAACCGACATTGATTAGATCTTAGTTAGCCATAACTGATGTAGTGGTAATAATAGATGTTGGTCATCGTGTTTTTCCAAAAACATAGACCTGAGACCTAATTTTTCAAAGTTTATAATTTCAAACTCAAAGGGGCTTCAAAGCTAAAGGACATGCTAACAATTTTTCTACAGGTCCAACCAGGATATTTGCTCAAAAAATATTTAAATCACCTCTTACATACTTAATAATGAATTAGGAACTTTGTTTTGGGTGTTTAACAATGAATTTAGATGTTTTGGTGAATGTTTTTCAAATTTTTGTGACTAAGACCAAGGGGTCAAATGAACACCACCAAACATTTTATTTGGGTTTAAAATTGAACACACTTGTCAATTCTTGCTTGTAATAGTTGTTTAGTTGGATTTTGTTTAGAAAAAAGAGGAATTTTGCATGTATGCTCTTCCATTTGTCCCCTATAAGGAACCCTTAGAATCAAAATCACCATTCTTATTACAAATAGCCTAGTCTATGGCTTAGAAAGAAAGTCATCTAAAGCACTCCCCAAAAACTTGTCAAAGTTTGGGCGACCTTGAAAATGACCCTAAAGTCTTTCTATTAGTATTTTATTTTCATGCAAACTTGGCTTGTGAGGGGGACATAATTACCTCACACGAGTTCTTTAGGGAAGCTTTGACCCAGGGTTTCATCTCCCAGCATTGACTTTACTTACTCCTTTTGAGTTGCAAACAGGATGTATCTACATTTGGAAATTATACTACACTGAGCGAACAGTAGGATATAGTGGTTGTAAAAAGGACTAGACCTTTTTACAACTATCCAATGCCATGATCACCCAATTTTTGTGCTTGTCTTTTACATTTTTTGACATGAACATCATTGTGTAATTGATTCCCCTAGAATGATCAAAACCTTGTTAGTTTTAGTCAACCCATTTTGTCATACCCTTACTAGGATTTGGATGGTTATACTTAGAGTATTTTGATAATTTTCTCATTTGATATGTTTTGAACTAAAACTTGTTTATTTGTTCATAAATCCATGTAAAAACCAATTTTTCTATATGTCACTCTTTTATCTAAAGAGGCATTATGCTAGCCATTTTACACCACACTTGTGCCTTGTAATATATGTTAAACTTGTTTATGTGTGTGTCATTTGAGTTGGATAGGGTAGCGTTATGTTTCCCAAATCATGTTAAACCATTTTTCCTTTGAGTATTTTGAAGCATAACATAGATCACATCATTTGAGCATGCTTATGCCATTAGGTTGCTCAATTTGTTTCAAGACTAGTTTACCTTGCACCAAAAACCATTATTTCAAACCATGTCATGTATACCATTTAGACCTTTGTATTGTGCCATCATGTTGTCCAATCTTGTCTAGCATGTTTGGTCTAATCCTAGTTTTCAACATTGAGTTTTCAATTAGTCTTGTCAAGTTTGGATCCAAACATTGATTGATTTTTATTTAGGCCTAAGTTCATGGGGCTGATACACAGATCTTTCTTTTTTGGGTTGCATAACCTCAGTTAATCAATTATCTAAATTTGAAAACTATTCATGTTTTGTTTGTTTAAAGTATATCTTCATCATTATTTGTGTCTTTATTTATAAGAACACAACCTTTATCAAAGAGCCTTTTGTCTTATGCCTTATGCTAACTGATCATGTTTATGTTTGATTCTATATGCTGGGTCTATGTCAAATTTATTTCCAAACTTGTTAGATTAAATAAAATCAAATCATGCCTATTTGTTTGAGCCTATATTTTTACTTTGTGTTTGGACAAAAGACCTAACAACTCAACTTTTCCCTTTCCTAGTTTAGACATTGTTTGAAATACTTTGACTTAGACCTTTGACATGTCAATTTTTATTCAGATGCTTGACATCTTGTGTGTGTGACATTAGATGTTAGACATTTGACATTAAAATATTTTATGCCAATTCTTAGCATAAATCATTTTGGAGATATAGCTCCACTTTCAGACCACATTAGAGATATAGCTCCACCCCTTCAACCAAGTTAGACCAAGTTTGAACCATTTTCCCTTTGGACATATTTTTTCAGAGTTTGTAAAACTCTAAGTCTTTTTATTTTTGGATCTTTCATCATTTACATGGATATTTCTAACTAAACTTATGGGGGAATCACTTACAATCTGACTTATGATAAAATGGCTACACAAAATGATTTTTATGGCTTTTGTCAAGACCCTAATGATGCTAATATGGTTTGTGAGATTTCTATCTGCCTCAAATTAATCATTCATGGGAAAAAAGACATGAACCAACTCGAGACCTAGATTGGTATGAAGAGGCTTGTGAGGAGGACTTTGAAGATCCAAATATAGATAATTTTATTTGGGATACACATCTATACCCTCTTTAAAATAATCACTACATGAAACATAATAAAGAACCAACTTATGATCGAACTCAAGACTTAGATGATATGGTTTATGAGGAAGACTTGGATACTTTTTCTTGTGGAAGCAACCTAGTTTCATGACATCCTTTTTTTATCCAATAATTGGCTACCCCTAACCCTCCTTTGGTTTATACAAGCTATAAAGCTCTACAATATCCACGGAATACCATTACCATTCCTAGACCTAGTCCTTTGGCTTGTATGAGAAACCAAGCTACATAATGCCCCTTCATCATTTTAGGACCTAGTCCTTTGGCTTGTGCAAGAAACCAAGCCCCATAATGCCCTATCATTACCATTTTAGGACTTTGTCCTTATGGTCGTGCAAGAAATCATGTTCCCTAATGCCTTACCATTATCTAACCATAGGCCATTCTTCCTCTAATACCAATCCCAACCAAACCTCAATCGATCTAATCTTTTGAAGACCAAGTTGTGTTCAAAATTGGTATTTTCTAACTCATTAAAAACCAAGGCCAAGAGAACCAACAAATCCAAGATGTTTCTATTGAATCAACCATTTGTGATAAGCCAACCTATGATAAATTACCTATTGATCCTATACCATTTGTCAAGGAGTCTCAATTCGATAAGCTAGTCTTTATTGAGTCACTTATTAATGATTATAACTACCTTTGGCAAATCATTACCTTGACCATGTGCCTATTTTTCAAGAGCCTCTTATTGACAAGCTAGCCTCTGAGGAGTTGTCTCTTGACCTTTTTCCCATCTTAGAGGAGTCTCACTTTGACAACTAGTTTTTATGGAGCCCATCATGTCATTACAAGTTTTTACTTGTCCAAAACCAAATATTCAACAAAAAATCATTATCATAGAGTACCCATCAGATGAAGAATTAGAATTAGAGTCAAGTTCTATTCTTTAACCGATATTAGATTTAGCATCAGAATCAGAATCAACATTAGTCTCAACATCAGATTTAGATTCCCTTGAGTTAGAATCAGATTTAGAAGAAGAATATGTTCATGGCTATTACAAAATTGGTTATGCATGCCTCAAAAATCAATTTGAATACACTTTTTATCCTTCTATGGTTTTTGAGGATGATTACTTCAGCTTTAACACATGTTATCCTAGTATTTTCTACAAATATTTTGCATCCTCTCCCCATTTCATTACCATTCCACAAGCCATTACCATCAACCAAGATAGTCATATTATTGACATTCCATCTCCCACAAGTGTCGATTGGGACTGGAAAAATCATACTTTGTTAAACTACATCCATGGTGACATAGCAGTTAAAGAAGATCAAGGAGGCCAAGACAACATTCATGTAGTAGAAGAACACTCTCATAGTGAGACCTTTTTGGAGGCACTAGGGAATAAACAAAGATCAAAATTAGCATCTTTGAGTGACACCTTTTTAAAGGCACTAGAATAAAATCAAAGTGAAAAGTTAACATCTCTTTGTGAAACCTTCTTGGAGGCACTATGGGACAATCAAGACAACTTCATTAGTGAAAACCTCATTGAGGCACTAATTGCTGAGCATAAAATTTCTTCATTGTTTATTGAAGATAATATCAAAGATCAAATCAAAATAGCTTCTAACCTATATCATAATTAGATGGTGGCTACTCTTAAGATCAAATAATATAAAAATCTAGTGGTCTTGTTGAGAGAAAAAGTCTTTGGCCCTGCCATAACCAAAATTATGTCAAATATGGCATCAACAATATTACATGTGACTAAAAGTCCTGATCTTCATTTGTTTCCCAACCATTATACATTCCATTATCATCTACTATTATATTTCATAATCAAACTAACCATCTATTATTTTTCCTTATATACCATCCATGGTTGCACTTTCCTTTATAAAGGCTATAAAAATACCTTGTCTTGATGTTTGAAGGAATCAAAATCAATGACCAATGCAAATCACAAAAGCATTCTCAGCAACCAAATCTGCATTAAGTTTTTGATAGAGTAGTTATTTAGATGAGGTGTAGGTTAGCAATTAATATGATCAAGTATTCTTTTTATATCATTTGCTGATTAGGATGTGTATCTCCCCATCAGTAGGAACAACAGAATCAAAAACCACACCCAAACCAAAAACATGTACCATACCATTTCACATTTCCATGACATTGTCATTATTACATATGCCTATTTTCCATTATCATAGATCTTACCATTCACCCCATCACTTGGGGGAAACCCTCTTGTCATTCTATCAAAAATTGTCATTATCCTTAACAAGACCATACCATCCTATCATTCCATTCCTATCTCAACCAAAGCCTATTTTTAGTCATCCTACCCAATCTTATTTTGATCTTAGCTACTTTGGTTCTTCCTATACTTTTTGTGAGAGGATTTTGATCAAGTTTCAACAATCAATCCAACCCATGTTTTAATTAAAATTTATGAAAGTAGTGTGATAGTTGATCTGGCAATATATCTTTCATCCTATTAAGCTTATTTATGTGAGCCTGATTATAACTGCCTATGGGCAAATTAGTGTTTCACCAGTCTTGCAACTAATTATAACCCCCTATGGGAAAATTAGTGTCATTAACCTAAGCCATTATATCCTAGTTATAACCACCTATGGGAAAACTAGGGGCAACACTTACTTATCATGCATTGCCACATCACCTTACCATTACTATTTTTATTTGACTAGCCATTTACCAGATTTGAGAACTTATTGAGACCTAGTTGGTTTTTGCCTGTCTTTTGTGTGGATGGAATTACTATAACTTGAGGTCCTTTCAGGACTATATGGGTCATACTCAATTCATGTTGAGGTTACCTCAGTCCCCCTTTCCATATGCTCTCACTATTTTGTGAGCAACCTAAGCTAAAATCTCTCTCCATTCTGTGAGTAGGTATCTTGTCATTCTCTAACAAGTTAAGATAACTCAAAATTCCAAAAACATTCATAAAATTTCAAAATCCAAAAATATTTGTCCTATCTAAGATTAGTTAGTTATCCTCGATCCACCTTACTAGGGCATTGTCATTATTAGGATGCTTTCTTTTAATTTTATTTTTAGGCTTTCCATTTGTTTATTTATTTCAAGTTGTTTTTTTGTTTGTTTATTTACTTGCCTATTTGTTTACTTTTAGTATTATTGCCTTAACTCAGTCCATATTTGTTCATTAGGTGATTCCTTGCACACATTAATCTTGAGTCCATCCATATTCATCCATTAACATTGTCATCATGGTTTTTATCATTAGTGCATTGTTTTTTGAGTGTTTATTGGATCGAGAGTCAGTCCTTATGCATATTTTGGCCAATTCTTCATGGTGTTCTATCATAAAGCCTACCATCACATGCTATAGCAAAAATTAGCTTCAAGAAGGTCTACAATCAATGGAGCTACAGAAGTTTCTCCTTGGAACCTTGGCAAATATTTTCACCCATCTTGATCAAATCAACCCATTAACCATTCTAATTATATCATTGCTAATCAAGATGACCATCTCCTTATTGGAAGGTACAATTGAATCATTTCTAATAATCAATCTTATTTCTCTATCCTATTCTTTCATCACTTTGCACCCACTCATCATTAATCTATGTTCCAGTTTATATCCTTGAGTTTTGCTTGTTAATAAGCCCTAATTAGGGCATAATCATCTTTAGCTAATTCAGGTCCTCATAATGATTATAACCACCTATGGGAATATCATTATTTTGACTTTTATTCCTAATTATAACCACCTTTGGGCAAATTAACAACTTTTTTACATCAATGCATGCAAGCATTTTCTTATTTGGATTAATCTCAACCATGAGTTAATTATACCTTTATTATTATTTCTTTTTAAGGGATCATCCATCAATAAATGTGATGGCCACTCCCTTGAGGGGACATCATCATAGGCTTCCCAAAACCATTTGGAGTTTTTTATTCAACCATCATCTTTTTTTTGGCATACAGGCCATCTCTTATTATTTGAGAAGACATTGATTTACCTACGGTTTATAACATCTTCCCAAACAGGGGCAAACTATAAACACCTAAAACTGGCCACAAATAACCTCCAATCAAGCTTTTGGATAATTTCTACTCAAAATGTGCAATTTGACTTTAAACACTAAAACATGCTAAAAGATGTGAAATTGACATATTCAAATACTGACTTTGGCTAGGGTATCCCTAAATCAGGCAATGCAATTTATGGGCCATCTAGCTTTAATCAAATCATTTCAAATTAAAATGCCAATTTTGCACCCATATGCTCTAGACTACTCTTTCCTATCAAATCTTTTGCACAAGATTCATTCCTTTATTATTTTTTGCTGGAAACATCCTAAATAGGAATACGCATCTAACACATGTGACAGTGACTTCCAATTCTAATCCATTCAAATTTAGGACCAATAACAAGGAATTTTGATCAATTTGAGTAATTTGTGCATAAAGTGCTTAATCATGTTTAAGATATAATTAACCCAAATCAAGTCCTAATCAAGAATTCCATGGAAACTTGTTGAATACTTTGTTTTGGAAATGAATATTGAATATCTACATCATCAAATAACCTCATTTCTTGGGAAGACATCCCTAGGCAATAAATGCCACAAATATTAGGATTCATGCCCTTCATGCCTCATCAATGCCTTCCATGATTCCCTCCATGACTCTCAATTTCCCCTTTTTCTAATGTCATGATGAGGATAATTACAAACTTAATTACAAAAATTGAATTAATCCTCAACCACACATCTCAATCTTGAGATGGATGGTTGAGGTTGATTCTAATCAAATCCAAAAATCTATATATAGAAGGCCTCACAATATCATTTCTAAGCTTAATTTATGCAAAGTTATAATGTAGGATTGGTTCGAAAAGTTTCATGCACTAGTGTTACCATGTCAAATTGATTCCAATCCAAGCCAAGCCACAAACCAAAGGTGCCAAGAAGAGATGGAGGTAGCCAAGCTCTCATTGCTAAGGACTTCATGAGTACAAGCTGAGCAAGCCACTACTACAAAGGAATTTAGAGAATATAAGGAAGGTGAAGGAACTCTTGTATGTTATCCCTTTTTTTTTAGTTGTGCTTTTCATTTGCTTTTGTTAACTAAGCTCTCCCTAGTGTCTAGGTCTAGAGATGTTGTGTTATTAGTGTGTTTATTTCATTTTGGAACTAACACCATACTAACCATCCTCTCTTGAGTCAAATTCCTAGATCACAATATTGATATCAGATCTTTAGTCCACTAATACATTGGGTATTTAATTATTTCTTAGAGCTATTGTGATGATTGGACTTCAGGATCTCCATATTTTGGTAGAAGTAATTTTCCTACTAAGAGGTTATAAAACTTATCAACTACTTATATGGTTTTGGGATACTATATTCTTCTCCCTATAGTTTTCACACACAATAATTTTATGATTATATTAACCTTGGGGATGTATTTTAAGGCTTGAAATAGTAGTATCTTTATGCTTAGTTTTATTAGTTCTTAGACTGAGTTAGATTCACTTTTATTTGTTGTTTCTTTTAGTCTTTTTGGAAATGGAATTGGTGAAGGATGATTAGTTTCCTAAAGTTTTTATTTCTCATGAATGTCTTATTTTCCCTCAACTTACTCATTATTAATCCCTAAATTTTCCTTTTCATTATGAATTTCTGTAATGGTGAGTGGAGAAGGACTAGTCAACATTTTTCCTAAATGTAACTGAACATTATTATAATCTATGGCATTTACTCCCATAATTTCCTTATTGTTCTATTCCATAAATAAGATTTACTTGTATATTATTATGGTTAGCCACTAGATGTGTAGATAATTGAGGTTGATTTACTTTTTTAATTTGTTGGGGTTGGCTAGTAAGAGTAGGCATCAACACTTATTGGGGTGAAAACCTATTTTGCTAATTGAATGTTTATTGGGATACCCACTATTGATTTATTTGTACAATCCATTATTTTTGGGTTTGTTATGCTACACATGGATGTGGTGATGTCCATTATTTTAGAGACCAAGTTAGTGGTCCCAATGTTTGTGGAGGTGTTGGTTCATACCATGGCATCATCCATGTATTGGAAGGAGCCCTAAGAACAAATTAATTTGGATTTTGATTATAAGATAAATTATTCCCTTGTATTTGTATATAATTGAGATCTTCCATTGATTAGATAATATATTTCAATTGATTTTTAAGGATAGGAAGGAGGATATAATTATTTATGTCATGGTTGTTTACATCACAAATACCACACATATTTGTCCTATCAAGAGGGTAGTCTCAGAGAGAATATTTTAACTTATATTTTAGAAAATACATAGCTAAAGGTTTAGTAATGGCATTAAATTTTGATTTAAATTAATATAAATTGGTATTTAATTAAACTAAAATGTTTGTTTTAAGATTTGAAAAATACTCCATGATTTTTCTTACATCATTGCTTCCTTTCCATATTTTTAGCTTCTTAATATTATCCTTTATTCTTGATTAGTTCAATCATGATTCAAAAATGTCATTGAGACCAAGCTTATTTATGTCTCCTCTTCCCATCAAGTTTAAGGATTATTGATTATAATCATCCAATCCCTTCAATAAAATTATTTTCATTAGTTCCTCATCTAATTCATATCCACACCTTCTAAAGACAAAAAGGAAATGATCAAGATAGTCTTCCATATTTTCCTTTTATTTTTTGTATTATAAGGAAGAATTCTTATTTTATATATTTTACCCTATAATAATCATGATATTTTTCCAAGAATCCATTTTTTAGTTCATCCCATGTGTGAATGGATTCTGTTTGTAAGCCCATAAACCACCTCATAGCTAAATCCTTGAGTGTTGAACAAAATAATTTTAAATTTTGATTGTCAAACTTGTAGTCAAAGGTGTGACATAAACCTTGAATTTAAAAAACAATTTTTTAGGTTCTTATGTTGAATTTTCAATGAAATTATTAAATATATATGGGAATATGTTTTTTATTAGAACATTTTCATTTAGATGTAGGACAATAATATAGGTAAAGGTTCTCCCTGTTGGTTGAGCTCTACCTTCCCTAGCCCTATTTTATAGATTTACTATGTTTTCAATGTTGTCTCCCATTTATTCTTAATATATTTTTTAAACGGTTATACTAGGAGGTAGTGAATCCTTAGAATTGGGTAAAAGGCTACTTGATTAAGATTCAATAATCTAGTTTATAATATTTTTTATCCTAGATTACTTCTTTTGAAAGGATGTACCGACCTTCAGGGAAAGTTTCAAAAGTTTAGGTAAGGAGAATATTTGTTATTACTCAATAGTCCAAATTTATTTTCCTAGAATTCTTCAATAAAATCTATTATTATGACTTGATAGTACTTATGCTTTGCTACAAGTTTTTAGGAATATATCTTCCTTTTGAATCTCTTTGTCTATTAATAAATTTATTTGATTTATGAGAAGTTTTTCCTAATAAACTATCAATTTAATATTTTATATCTTATTGACACATAAATTATAGACAATAGTGCCAAAAATGATGAGGATCATTATGTCCTCTTCATTTAGATGAATGTGTCATGTCAATCTAAGCAGTGTCCAATGACAGTCAGCAATAAGATATGTAAATTGATGACTAATAATTGTCTATTTAGGATATTTTATGGATCATTTATTTATAATTTCTAATCCACTTGAATTTAAATATTACCTATAAATTTTGAAAGCAAACACACTTTTTGAATTGAAAGTACTTGGAAGAAAAACACACTTTCTAGAATTAAGGAATTGTATTAAAGTAAACACACTTATATTCTATTTGTAG
Source organism: Torreya grandis (assembly GCA_037957365.1). NCBI lineage: Eukaryota > Viridiplantae > Streptophyta > Pinopsida > Cupressales > Taxaceae > Torreya > Torreya grandis. The sequence continues at coordinate 2,745,670 of JARHVA010001238.1, forward strand.
AAATGTAAATTACATGAAATATAAACATACATCTAATATACTTGATGAATATATAAATTATTTGGAATGGAAATGTTTAAAGTAATTTTTTTTAGAACACACACATTAACACACAATCTTGCAAGTGAAACACATATCACAATACATAAGAGAATGGATGGCAAATTTTAAGACATAAAAAAATATGAAATAAACATACAAATATAAAAATAAATCTTGATTCTTTGTTGAGTGGACCTTTTCTCTCCCTTATAATAGGATTATAACAATCTTATATTTGTATAAACTTCATGAAAAAAGGTTCTCATTACTTCTAAAAAGTATTTTCAATACCAAAAATAACATGTTAAAATTATTCAATCCTTAGTACTCTATATCTCTCACTTTATATCATCAAAAGGACATGTTTATATATTACCACATCTTATAAAAAAATCTCTTAAGATATATAAACAAATGAACAATATTTTACTCTAACTAAGATTATGTTTTATTCTAAAATAATAATATAACAACTCCATTTTTTAAGGTAAACTAGTGGAAACTATTGGATTCAATTCCTTACATGATTCCTAATCTATTATTTTTTGAAACTTCCTTGTCATGTATAACCATCTATATTCAATCAACTATAAGATAAAAACATAGTACGTAAGTCACTCATAGGAAAACTTCCATAAATACCATGGCTAAAAATAGATACTAATATTTTTGGAAATTCTATATATAGCTATTAGAATGTCTTCAAAAATATACTAGACTAATTATTATCAATCATGTATGTCTTGCATCAATTAAAAATCCTTAGGTTTTCTATTTCAATCTTTATATAACTATTTTGAACCATTTTAAGCATATTCAAAGTGAACTAGGCATATTTAGAGCTAGACTAGTGATCTTTAGAGCCGGTTTGGACTAGTCCTTAGCAGTCTTATGCTGCCAAAAAAATATTATCTTATATTATAGTACATTATTATGACCTTTACATACAAAATTTATGTCTTTCCATATAAATTTTAGAACAAAATGGTTTAAACAGGTAAAAATACTTACATATAATAAATAAGGTAAAGTATTCATTCTCTCATTAGAATTAATAATGAGTTATATTATGCACATATAAACTATGAGATAATCACTTGGACATAATGAGTCATTTTATGGGATCATAATGTTGTAAGGGATCCCAATCATGGTGAGAAAAAAAATATCACAGCAGTGGGGAGCCCTCCCTACCATGAAATAGAGAAACCTCTCCATGATTAAGAGGTCACCCAACCATGGTGGGAAAAAATAAAATATCACCATGGTTTGTAACCTTCTCCATGGTTATAAGGGTTCCCATCTATAGTGAGAATGTTTTTTTTTATCACCATGGTTGGGATCCATCCTAACCATGGAGAGAAAATATTTTTAACTCTCCATGGATTGGAGTGGGAGCCCTCCCAAACTTAGATAGGTTTCTCTTATCCATGTTTGGGAGGACTTCCAACCTTGGTGAGAAAAATTCCAACCATGGATAGGTTTATCTTCTTCATAGTTGGGAGGGCTCCCCACAATGGTTGGTATCCCTCCTAACCATGGAGAAAATAAACCACTTCATGGTTGGGAGGGCTTAAAAAATGGTGAGACAAAAAATTAATTCTCACCATGGTTGGGAGCCATCCTATTTTTTTTCTCACCATGGTTAGGATCCCTCCTTTTTTTCTCATCATGGTTTGTAGCTCTCACAACCATGGAGAGAGAAAATTATTTCCTCTCCATGGTTGAAAATATTAAAAACCATGTAGATGAAAATATTTTCTCTCTCCATGGTTGAGAGGGCTCCCAATCATGGTGAGAAAAAAAACATTATCACCATGGTTGGAAGCCCTTCCAACCATGGTGAGGGCTCAAAACCATTATTAAAAAAACAAAATCTCACCATGATTGAGATCTTTCCCAATCATGGAGATAATAAATTTTTTTTATCCTCTTCATTTTTTGGAGGGATCCCACCGATGGTGAGAAAATAAAAAAATTTATCATGGATGGGAGCCCTCCCAACCATGGCGGGTCAATTTTTTTCCCTCTCCATGGTTAGGATATAAAATAAAACTTTATTCTCTTCATTTTTGAGAGTGGAAAGTAGTTTTATCCTCTTCATGGTTGGGAGGGATCCCAACTATGACAAGGACAAATTTATATCCCTCCCAACCATGGATAGGGAAAATAAAATTTTGTCCTCTTCATGATTGGGATGGATCCCGACCATGCTGAGAAAAATAAATTCTCTCAATGGTTAGAAACCCTTCCAACCATTGAGAGGACAAAAATTTTAGTCTTATTTATTGGGAGGTTTCCTAACTATGGAGGTAAATTTTGTTAATCTCCATGGTTGGGAGGGATCCTAACCATGGTGAGAAAAAATATTCTCACCATTATTAGGAGCCCTCCAAACCATGGAGATGGAAAAAATTTCCCTCTCCATCATTGGGAGGGATCCAAAACATGGTGAGAAAAAAATATCTCACCATTATTAGGATCCATCCCACCCATGGCTCCTAAAAATAGAGAGGCCAAAAATTATGCCCTCCTCATAAGTAGTTAAAATTTTATCTCACCCTATGGTTCAAGTGCTCCAAAACATGGGGAGGGAAAATGTTTTTCTCCCAATGGTCAAGAACCCTCCTAACCATGAGGAGGAATAAATATTTTAGGAAAATTATTTTCTTCTTATTTTATTAGGTTGTCACACATCTATTTATTATTTCCCCAATCGGCTTTGATCTTATTTTAGATCATTATAAAGCCCATGATCATGCCAAAGACAAGCAAAGCTAGGGCCAAATAAATATACTTTACAAGGGATTATTATTTAAAACATAATATCCTATCAAATAATCCTCAAAAATGGAAAATGTGTAATCTACATATGCCATGGATTTTGATTACAAACCCTAACATATTTAACCAAATAATATATTGAGACCAAAAATATAAATCCCAAGATTCTTATATGAAAGTTTCAATGTTCAAGAGATATTATTCTATTTTAGATGGCTAGTACCTTTGAATTTTCATATCCATAGAAAAGGAGAAAGAGATCATAGTAGTTTTAGACATTTTGTCTTCTCATTTAGATGGTGGCCATCAATTTAAAAAACTACAACATTTTTTTTGGGCACTACCTTAGGATGGCCTTAAAGACCTAGATGTTAAGGTTTTATTTGAGTTTTGTAAGGACTTTAAAGGTCTTGGAGGTGGGAGGCCATTCAAAACAAATTAAAAATATGATTATGTTCTCTATAAATTTTTTTATCATGATTTTAAATAGTCTCTTACATGACATTTCAATTTATTTTATGAGTTTATGTGTTTTTTAAAGTAGCGATAAAGTTGTCGAGTAATGTATAGTAATTTCCAAGAAACTTCTGAGTTCCAAGTCTGAGTAAAAATTTTGGGTTGAAAAGTAATTTTCAAGTATAAGTTTTTGAAGTTTATTCCTACCTACCAAACATTATAAAATAATAAGTTAATAACAATATACTATGCATATTTGTTTGATATTAGTTATTATAAAAATTGTAGTCTATAAATATAGATAAGATTATTCCTTACATATTTTAAGTTAAAATGGTTTTTAGAACCTCTTAAAGTGTATTTATTCAATTATTTTTATGACTCTAGTTTCAGAATAAATTCTCAAGTTTTGTTTGATTGTCTTGATTTAATAAGTCATATAGTAAATAATGATTTTAAATTTAATGTAATTTTTCCTAATATTGTTATGTGGTAGGCGTATTTTAAATATCTCATGTTCTAATTTATTTAGCTTGTATACTTTATTCATTCCATTTTACTAAGATGTATTGGAGAGTCCATGATGAGTCCACACTATGACTCATTATAACCATAATATATCATCCCTCACAGCCATTAATATGCCATTTAGGTTGAGTATTTTATGTAGTCTTAGGGATTATAACTAGTCTAAGATTGAAGATGAATGATTTTGTCTCTTCAAACTTATATGATTTTGAGTTAGCATTATTTACATAATGTTATAACTATTTACATTTTTAGTCCTCCATTTTTTATATTTACAGGTATTATAACATCTAAATAAGAGTCTTGACATGATTCCATGAAGACAAGCAAGGGCCTTAGTCACAAACCTATCATTCCAGTAAAGCTCCAGACTTTGTCAAGCATTATATGGACCCAAACAGGTAGCTACAAATTTTGATAGCAAAGGTACATATTTTGATAGTCAAGCTATAGACTTCCACAACATGTTAAAAACTCATCTAAACATGTTTATAAGGCATTCCAAAGGTTCTTTCATCTATTCCATGATGATCCAGACTCCATCTATATTTTAGATACTTTATATTTTTGCATATATCTATATATAGACTTCTATCTATATGTAGCTTTCCATTTATAGAAGCCAATAGATATAGGTTGCAATTTTAAATAAGATGATATGAATACATTTTATATGATATTTAGTAACCAAATATGGTTAGAAGAAGCAGTTAAAAATCCCATGAGGATCTCCCTAATTATGTGTGGATATTATTGTAATGCTCCTCTCTATTTTGGCCATACAAAACAATCTTTATGAATATCCTCTTGTTTAGTTAGTTAAGTTGTTACCTAGTATTTAGGGATAGTTAGTTTCCTTTGTATTCAATAAAAATCAAATCCTTTCTTGATCTATAGAGTGAATAAACATTGTAAGAATTTTTATTTTGAATACATAATACAAGAAGTTTTTATGGCAAAAAATTCTCTTTCATTTCTATGCATTAGTCAAGATTGCTTCCTAAGGACTGAATTGTTTTGACCCTAAATCCAAGGGTGAGCAAGGGCCCACTCCCAAAGGATATACGACATGTGTAATTTTTTTATTTATAATTTGTTTCTTATTTTTTTAATTAGAATTAATACATATACTTTATTAAATTGGATTGATAACCTACAGGTCAAATAGATTATTGATGTGTGTGTGTACTTTATGATTCAAATGAACATTTATCATTTCCTTAATTTTAGTAATCTTAATTTTGAAACTTAGCTTAGGTATGGATATGATATTCAATTTCAATGTGTTTACTTTTCAATAGCATTGTGTGATTTATTTCAAGAATTTCATTTAGTTGGTGTGTTTAAATTTTGAGCAAGTGTGTTTCTTTTATCACTTATTTAAAACTTTAGGAAGTAGAAACTTAGAATAAATCAACTCCAAGCAAACCCCAACCAACACTATTAGCTGAACTAAATAAAAACCTTTCTACAGACAACCTTGTATAGTGGCCTTGGTAAGTAATGACACCAAAATAGATTGGTTAAATGAATGGATGACAATGAATCCCATCATTTTTGACATCATTACTGGGGATTTCTTATAAACTATTAGTAAGGTAAAATCTTAAGCTAATAGTAAAAAAACCAAAAATATAATAAAAACTACTCTCTTGTTAAATGCAGGCATATGAGTAGGCAAAGGGATTCATAAGGATGGTTTATTCCAAAATATCCTCATCTTTCAGGGGAGAGAAGTAAGGTACTTTCAAAAAAGATAAAGATATTGAAGAAAGAAATAATCAAGTCTTTTGGAAGTACATACTGGGATCTAGAGGATCTTCCTCTACAAAAATCAAAATTTTAGATAATGAACAGCCAAAAGAAATTTAAGGATCTCCTTCTCTCAATAAAACTTTATTTGTAATGGGGGAAAATGTATGTCATGTAGGAAACCCTCGTAGGAATCCTCCTAAGAGGATTTTCTTTTACCCCATCATCTTTCATAATGATGATCGAACAATAATGAAAAACATTTCCCCATCTGAAATACCTAGCTTTAGAGGTCTATCCACTAAATACCTATACCAATTCTTTTTTTAATTCAATTTTCTCTCCCAAACCTATGATTTCACCTTAGACAATCAAAACTTGAAACTCTTTCCCTCTACTTTGAAGGAAGGAGAAATGAGGTGGTTTATGGGCCTAGTAAGAAACCCTATCAGCACTTGGAGAGAAATGAAAATAGTATTCTTGAATAAGTACCAAGATTACTGTAGGGTCAAGGATAGAAAATAAGAATTCTTTAAGATAAAATATAATGAAGATGACAACCTTGAATATTATCTAGACTAGTTTGTTTTTACCCACAATAGGTGTGGATATGAGCTACTGAGAAAGTAATCAAAACTATTTTCCTTAGAGTATTGGATGATTCATCCAGGGATTCTTTAAATCTCATGAGAAAGGGAGATATTACCAAACTAAACTTCCAAGAGATTACACAACTATGTACCAACTACTCTAGGACAAAACCTAGTGGTAAGAGAGGTAAACTAGGGAAATTTAGTGATGTGAGCCAACTCATGGAGGAACTAGAAAATTTCAAAATAGATATATTAGTTTAAATAAACACAGTTTTAGATGGATTTCAAGCCAAATCTAAATCTAACACTGAACCACTAGAAATCTATTGCCTAAAGTGAAGATTAAAACACACACTCAAAGATTATCCTCTAGATAAAATACGAGTCTATGGAATATGTGATGCTTAGAATCATGATACAATAAATTCTAATCACCTTCCTAATCTTGATAACCATCTTAAATAGAATACATAAACCATAGAGTAAGTAAAGTATATGAAAAGGCAAGGAAATGTCTTCCCACAAAATTTAACCACAGTAGTTTGGTTCAAGGGTTCCTTTTACATAATGACAGGCACCTCCACAAGTTTGGGTAGCACCACCTTAGTGTGGAATCTTTGAATGGATGCCACAACTATGGATGATGCACAAACCTATTCAAAAAACTTGCATATCCCAAGATCATCAGTAACCATGGGTAAATCAACATTGGAGCCCTAACCCAAACTATAACCAATAACAAAGAAGGTTTTCACAACAACAAGCATTGATGGCTCCCTTAATAACTCAATAACCTCCCACATAACAAGTAAAACAACCTTATCTACCTATCTAGCTAGTAGTAAATCCAAAGAATAGGTAGGTTTATATTAATGAACAAGGTGAAACTATAGGGGTAGGTGTTATTGAATGTGTAGAGATACATCTTATATTAGGAAAAATATTATAAGAACCTCATATTATCATCATATAAATGTCTCATGAAAAATCAATTAAAAAACTCAACCAGTTAAAGAAGAAGAGTTAGGAGAAAAACCTAAAAAAATAGAGGAAGTCATCATAACTCCTCCACTTGTTCCCTTTATAGAATGATTAAAAGAAGCAAAAGACAAAAGAGAATCTGAATTGATTCATCATCTTAAAAAACTCAATATAAAAATTCCATTATTGCAAGCTAGTAGGGACATTCCAAAACTCAATCAAGTAATCAAAAAAAAAATCATTAAGACACCTAGTAGGAAAAGACAATATCCCAAGACTATACAAGTAGATGGAAAGCTTGTTGATTTATTAACAGGTAAGATACTTATACCCAAGTATGAGGACCCAAGGATTTTTTTCATTTCAATAATGATTGGAAAGAAAGAGATACTAAATGTATTGGTGGACTTAGGAGCTACTCTTAATGTAATGACTACTAACACCATGCAAAATATCTCTCTAATAGGAATGCAACCCACCACCACAATCTTACAAATGATAGATCATTCCATTGCTAAACTAGAGGGCATTATAGATGATATAATAGTAACTATAGAATCATGGGAGTACCTAGTTGATTTTATTGTTATCCATCCTAAAAACAAACAAATTGGATAACCATTTATCCTAGGAAGGCATTAGTTAACAATAGTGGTAGCTTTGATTGATTGTAGATCAAGAGATATGAACATCTCAAATGGTTTTAAAGTAAAGTATATTTCTCTATAACCACCTGCATAACCATCAATTAATCTTGTAAAATATTTATGTGTATATCAACCTAAAGAAAAACATGATAGTATCTCCTCTCTATCTCTAGTCATAATCACTGATCATTTGTAATAAATAGAGGATAAGATAGTAATAAGTATCAAGAATGCTATGGACTTTTACTATCTAGCTATGAACCTTATTAGTCTAGATACGAACTTTGACCAACCTATTACGAACTATGATAGAGGAACCTATAAATAGAGATATTCTTATCCTTTTGAATATACATCCTTTCCCACCTCTTCCAGCACTATATATGACTATAGGTACATCCAACATAGCATTATGCAATGGGCACATGAAGGTCAGAATACTTTTTTGTTAGCCTCACATTGTCCTCTAGCTGGAGTGATTTCTCTAAGAGAAAATTTTGTTAAAATGCTATCACATTCCGTATGTTGTTTTCACATCCCTATCCTCTTAAATCTTTAATGAGTTAATTCAAACAAATATATTCTTCTCATCCATGCACTAAGCAAATAATAGTAGTACCAAGGAAGTTACTCAACATAAATAGTTGGTTGACAAATGATCAAAAAGTAAAAGTCTTTAATGTACTTAAAGAATATACTAAAGCTTTTTCTTGGGAATATCAATACATGAAGATAACCCATCAAATTTTATGCACCCATCATATCTACATAGAGAACATTAAACTAGTCAAGAAACCTCAAATAAGAATTAATCTTGCCTTAAGAAGCATTGTGAAAACTAAAATAGAAAAGTTGTTAGAAGTTGGATTCATTTGTCCTATCTATGACATCTAGTGGGTCTTTCTCTTAGTTATTATTCCTAATAAAAATGTTAAACGGAGAGTATGCATAGACTACAGGGAACTAAACAAAACAATTTTCCTTTACCTTTTATTGACCAAGTACTTGACAACTAGGCAAGGACAAGATACTTCTCTTTCTTGGATGGTTTTAGTGGGTAAAATTAGATACAAGTGGCACTTTAAGATCAGGATATAAAAACCTTCACTTTTTCATGGGGACATTTGCATATAGGGTATTTCCCTTTGGTTTTTTCAATGCACCTACTACCTTCCAATGAGTAGTCTTAACCATATTTTCATATTTAGCCAACAATTATGTAGAAATATACATGGATGATTTCACCATTCATGAAGAATCCTTAGATGAAAGTTTAAATAATCTAAGAAAATTAATAAAAAGATGTGAAGAACACTATCTATCCTTGAGCCATGAAAAGTATCTGATCATGGTAGAGGAAGGGATAGTTTTAGGACATCATATTTTTGTAAAAGGAACCTATGTGGATCTAAAGAAAATTGAAGTCATTTCAAATTTATCTACTCCTCAAAACCAGACTAATATCAAAATATTCTTAGGTCATGCAAGATATTATAAAAGGTTTAAAAAATATTTTAGTAAAATTATTGCTCCAATGTTTGCCTTGTTGATAAAAAAGAGTGAGTTTTTTTTGAGTCTAGATTGCCAACAAGCCTTTGAGACTATTAAGTAAAAAATAAGTTCTACCCTAATCTTAAAAGGACCTAATTGGTTACATTCCTTTCATATATATAATAATGAATCTAATCATGTTATGGGGATAGTTCTAGGATAGAAAGATGAAGAAGGATGGATGTACACCACATATTAAATTAGCAAGAACTTGAGGCCTAATGAAATAAATTACACAACCATATATATGTGTGTGTGTGTGTGTGTGTGTGTGTGTGTGTGTGTGTGTGTGTGTATATTTTATATATATATATATATATATATATATATATATATATATATATATATATATATATATATATATATATATATATATATATATATATATATATGTATATGTATATATATATATATATGTATGTATATATATATATATGTATGTATATATATATATATATATATATATATATATATATATATATATGTATGTATGTATGTATATATATATATGTATGTATATATATATATATATATATATATATATATATATATATATATATATATATATATATATATATGTATGTATGTATGTATATATATATACATATATATATATATATATATATATATATATATGTATGTATGTATATATACATATATATATATATATATATATGTATATATACATATATATATATATATGTATGTATATATGTGTGTGTGTGTGTGTGTGTATATATTGACCATGTAACTATTAGATACTTGATGAACAAACCAGTGCTAGGAGGAAGAATCATAAGATGGCTATTACTATTGCAAGAATTTGACATAACAATCATTGATAAACTTAGTAAGTTCAATGTGGTTACTAACTTTCTTTCTAGAATGAAAAATGTAGATAAAGAGGAACCTATAGAAGATAGCTTTTTAGATGAACATCTATTTTCTATTGTAGCATAGTCACCTTAGTTTATATAGCAAATTTTTTGGCTATAGGGAAGTTTCCTTTTCAGTTCACTAGGAAAGAAAATAAATGTTTAATTAAAGATAGTTTTTGTTTTAAATGGATTAATGGTATATTGTTTAAATATGGACCTGATCATGTCTTTTTTAGGTGTGTGAAAAAAAATTAAATGTATGACATCATTCATTCTTACCATGATGAACCTAGTGGAGGACACTACTCTATTAAAAGGATCATACACAAGATCTTTGGAGATAGTTACTACTAGAAAACTCTTCATAAGCAAGTAAAGAAGTACATTTAGCAATGTGATCCATGCCAGAGAATAGGTAAACCTACACTATCTTCTAAAATTCCCCTCTAACCTCTAGTGCTTTTGGAACCCTTTGAAAAGTGGGGCATAAGACTTTATTAGGCCCATTGATCCACCTTATCAAGGGAAGGAGTATTTTTGGTATGTAAATATTATGTGACCAAATGGGCTAAAATAAAATCTCTTCTATTTACAAGAGAAGAGGTAGTAGTAGTTTTTTATACTCCAAGATCATGTAAAGATTTAAAGCACCTAGAGAGACAATGTCTAAACAAGGATCCCAGTTCATGTCCAAAATGATTCAAGCATTCACAAAGATCTACAATGTCAACTATAGGAAGTTTTTTCCATACCATCCACAAGAAAATGGATAGATATAATTTACCAATAAAGAGTTAGAGAATATTCTTACCAAGATATTCAGTAGTAGTAGGAAAAACTAGGTAGCCAAGCTTCTAGAAGTTGTATGGGCATACAACACAATCTAGAAGACCACTACTAGTTTTTCATCATATTTTTTAGTATTTGGTAAGAAACCTATTCTTTAAATTGAATTTGAAATTCAAACTCTAATAATAGTTTTAGAAGTAGGTATTGACTTGGATGAAGCACATAGAGAGAGAATTTTATAACTAAATGAGCTGGATGAGATGAGAATAGAAGCTTTGTGGAAAACATAGATGATGCCGTACCAAAAGAAACAATGGCATAATTTACACATCAAAGAGATATAGTTTAAAGAAGGAGACTGGACACTCTTATATAATTTTAAGAACCATCACGTTAAAGGCAAGTTGAGAAATAGATGGTTAGGACCATTTTATATAGAAAAAAATTTGATAATGGTTCAATATAATTGATGTCTATAGATGGTAATTAAAAGACACTCCTAATTAGTGGACATAAGTTAAAGTTGTACCAAAAACCTTGCAACAAATAAGAATTAATCTAGCTAGTACAAAATGATTTTGGTCTCATGAAAGAACTCAAAACTTCCATGAAAACTAATCCTTGAAGTCAAGATGATCTCAATAAAGGAAGGAGATTCACCTCTTTTATAAAAAGGTAAAAAAGTTAAACAAAAAAAATAAGTAATAAAAATAAATCAACAATGGAATTTTTTTAGAACATTATTGATAGTCATGATCAGAAAACTAGCTTATTGGTTGATCATGTACTACAAAATGAGCCTTAATTAAAAAACTAGTAAATGGCTGGTCAAGGGCAAAAGTAAAAAAAATTTAGAAAAGTAAGTTTAGAAATTCAAAAATAATCATCATTTATGATTGATTTTCCTTATCCCAAAAACAATAAACTTGATGTTGTCTTATTATGTACTATTCTTAAAACTAATCCATGCAATTTCCTTTTGTTAAAATAGGTAAATAAGGACAATCAAGGACAACATCATGATCTTTGGAGGTATAGTGTTTACTATTTTTTTAAGGGCTAATTATTAGTTTATAAGTCTGCAATTATATGCTCATTCTTTTGGTAGGCCCTCCATAGAATTGTTTGTGAAGGATGTGGACCTATTACCAGGTTATCCCCACATCAATAGGGAATCTTCAAAAAACTCACCTTTTGGTACTTGACTACAAGCTATGAACTCAGTCCCATCAAGTAAAGTGCACTTCCATAATAAAATTGTCCTTATCATTAAATAATGATCATGTGGATAATTAATGGATATAAGGATTGGTGGCATGACGATTACAAATGGGTCAAAAGGTAATAATGATTAATTATTAACCATTTCATGACATGATATGTTTTACACTATCATCATCACATCACACGCTTATAGATATTCAAAATTCATCTGAAGAATGAAGACAAAAGGGGTATCATTTATTCTATAATCAATTGCTATAACCTAATGAAGTGCCATTTTCATTCTTGAGTAGAGCTAAAAAATTTTATGATCTATGAGAATTACAAAATTTAGTATGGGATAGAAAAAGAAGTTCAAGCCAAAATCTATAGAAGGTCTCTTAGGGGATGAAAAATAAAAACCTATGTTTGAAGGTGTAGGGTGGCTCAAATTTTTGATGAAATTTTAGGGCTTTTATGAAACTCTTATTACAAACTTTGTTCTCCATTTAAAGATATATTTATCCACTATTAGAGGCATAAAAAATACATTTTCCAGCCATGTCATTAGTGAATTATTTGGAATTCTAGATGGAGCCATGATCATAGGGAGATCTTCTTTCAATGAACAGATACACATTTTCCATGGAGAAGGAGAACTAGTACCAAAATGTGTTCAAAATAGCAATGGAAATATCAAAGGCATCATTAGAGACATCTTACTAGAATCATGGAGGTTTGTATCTTTATGACTCATTAAATATCTCACTTGTGAAGGGCAGTGCAGTGTATTGAGTTATGTTGTAATGAGGATGTTGATTCATTTAAGGTATGGATTTCAACACCCTGAGCATATAATCAACTTACCTTTATTTTTGTTAGGGTCTATATAAGTAATGCCCATGAGGTATCCTATTAATCCATCCTATGTTTTCCATCATGGACTTATTCAGCTCATAATCCAACACCATTTTTTTAAGAAAGAATAAGGAACACACGAATGGATATTTTTTCATGAGGGAATGAAAAGGAAACATCTACATATTAACAATATCATACCACAATAACCTTCTACTTCTAGATTTAGGGCTCCACCAAATGCCTCTTCCTCCAAAGTAGCTACTATAGAATTTAGGGTTATTGCACATAGTCCTAAAATTCACCTCAATGTGGTTGTACCACCAAAGCCCAAAAGAATATTAATACCTAGACCCTTAGTAAGAGTCCATAATCCATCTTCTTAGCCTACTACTACATAAGAACCTATTTAGATTATAGAGGATGATCCTATTGCAGACCATGTTGAGCATTTAGTGTATAAGAAGGCCTCATGTGAGGAGACTATTCCTCTCACTCAGTCTAATAAGAAAAGAAGGAAGTTGGTATTGACTTTTTATGATGATGAAGTAATTGTTGTAGAAACCCTTGATAGCTTACGATAGGAATCCACTCCTAATGTGGCACAAGATAAATAAGAAGTGAAGTCTCCTTTCCCATAGGATGTTTTTGAAGAAATTATTCCTTCCATCATCCAAACACAACCATCCATTGATAAGGGTAAAGCTCACATGATTTCTAAAGAATCCAAACCATCAAAAGTAATAGATGGTGTAGAAACACATCATGCTTTGGCATTCTCCCATCTAGAAGCTACATTCAAACAACATGAAAAGGAAATTGTTCATCTACTATCTTCAGTTTAATGTGAGTATTTTTTTATTTCCCTTTTGTTGCAAAATATAGATAACCTTCAAGCTCAGTATTTTCAAAAGGGTGAAAACATAGTATCATTGCATTATAAAGTGGATAAATCTGAAAATGAAGTTATTGATCTATGAGGTTGTACCAAGGAACTTGAAGAAGACAATATGTCCTTAAGAAGAAATCTCCTTACATATAAACAATAGAATAAAACATTGAAAGAACAATTAGCCTCCAACTCTCACACTGTGCCCCCCAGACCTATGGTAGAGCAAGGTTGTCAAACCATTATGTCTTTCTCTGATGTCAAAGGTCATTGGGAACAAACTTATTTTGAGCTTGGAGAATTAAAGGAACAAAATAAGATACTTAAGAAAGAGAAATATAAGTTACAAGAAGATCTTACACTAACACAACAACAAGAAGAATAGGCCAAACAAACTATACAATTTACTTGTCAACTAAGTGAGAAGCTCTTCGCTTGTAGTAGTCCATCTCCCTCCTATAGTTTGTTTTTGCTTGAATAGTTTTGTAGATAGAATTTACTTCAAATATCTTATGGATTGCCACATGAGATCAACACAAGTGAATAGTTCTTAGTAATCCTGACAGACAAGATTTATTCAAGTAATTCAAGGTCAAAACAATTTAGTTCTTTTGGTGTACTTTTGGTATTTATAATTTGTTTCTTATTTGTTTTTAATTAGAATTAATACAAATACTTTATTTGATTAGATTGATAACCTACAATTCAAATAGGTTATTAATGTGTGTGTGATTTATGATTCAAATGAGCATTTATCATTTCCCTAATTTTAGTAATCTTAATTTTACAACTTAGCTTAAGTGTGGATTCGATATTTAATTTTAATGTGTTTATTTTTCAACAACATTGTGTGATTTATTTCAAGAATTTCATTCAGTTTGGTGTGTTTACCTTTTGAGTAAGTGTGTTTCTTTTAGCACTTAATTAAAAATTTAGAAAGTAGAAACTTAAGATAGATCAACTCCAAAAATCCTCCAACCAACATTGTTAGATGAACCAAATAAAGACCTTGTTGCAAACAGCCTTGGACACTGGACTTAGTAATTAATAACATCAACATAGATTGGTTAAGTGAAGGGATGATGACTCCCATTGATCCATCTACTTGTGTCTAGTTTGTTCTCTTTCTCATCTTTGACCACAAATTTTAGGACCCTTTTTTGAGAACTAAGAAAGCTTCAGTTTTGAGAGTTTACTATTAATCAATAAGACTAGTAATACTAGGCATGAAGTAAAAATATTGATCTACTTTAAAAGAGAGATCCTTATTTTTTTTAAATTAAAAACTAGAAATAATTTATATTTTAAAAAAATATAATGAAATAGACATATAAACTTTTCAAGGTTACACTTCACTTTTTCGAAGTGGGAGACTGATTTACTGCTCTGAAATACGTAGGCATCTTTTGTTATTTCATGTTTCCATGTGTTGAAAATAATGTCTGTCTATCATTTGGCACTTCATATATTTTTTTATAACTTTCAAGGATAGACATGTCTCTAGTAATAACCTATGCTATTGCACTCAGATAATTTTGTGTAAAAAAATAGAAATTTGCCAAATACCAAATATGCCTAAAAAATTCATTAAAGTGTTTTCAAATTCAATAAAATTAATTCTTATTTTTTGAATATATAATCTTTAAAAAAATTAATTGAATTTAACAATGAATTTGATGGTAGAGTTTTTAGCAATAAATATTTTACAAATTTTATTCTCCATAAATTCAAACATGAATTTGAATGCAATAACTTAGGTAATAATCTTTATGTTCTAACATAGCTTACAGTTTGATTTTTTTTCATGACCATCTTAGTTCTTCTAAAACTCTTGGTAACTACATAGGTCACCTATATTAAAAAGCATATAACAGGATAGACCATGGATGGAATGTCAATCTACAATGTTTAGTGAAAGCCAAAATTATCTTCACAATTCAAATTGAAGATAGGAAGAATTACAATATAAAAATCCAATCACATGAATGTTAATTTTACATTCCAAAGTGACTCTTCCTGTTACTATGGGAATGAAAAATATACTTATTTGAATAAATCAAAACTATTTATGACACCTAGGATTATGTAAAATATTTTTGCATACCCCCCTTAATCTGCATGGGTCATTGTGAGACCAAACATTCCTCTAAACCTTTCAAAAAATTCTCGTCTGAGCACCTTTGTTAGGATTTATATTGGTTGTTTTGTTGTAGGGAAACGTTTCAACTTGACACTAAGATATTTAACATAGTGTTAAATCAAATTAAATGTGGTATTGATATGATTGGTTTAGTCATAAAGACTATATTTTTTACCATTTGAATTACATAAGTGTTGTCAACCATGATAGGTGTTCATGAAATTTGTTGTTCTTAAATATTTGAAAGAACCCTTTTGAGCCACAAATTATCTTTAATTTCCTCTAAAGTACACATATACTCATATTCTACTAAATGAATTATCAATATTGATTGCTTCTTGGATTTTCAACTGATAGTTGTTCCAAAATTCATTAAAAAACTATTAGTGGATTTTCCATATTCATGATCACCAACATAGTTAGAATATGAATATCTGACCAATTTGAAGTCTCCTACCCTAGAATATTTAAGCCTAAAACTATGTGTTCCTTTGAGATATCTAAAGACTCTATTTTCTATTGCCTAATGACTATCTCTGGGTTGTTACATGAATATTGAAAGAACACCAACAACAAATGATATATCTGGTCTAGCTATGATAATATAAATCATTATTTTAATGAGTTATTTATATTTAGTGGCATCAATAAACTCTGTTGTATTTTTTAATTTCAATTTTAAATTTTATTCCATGGGTGTACTAAGAGACTTACAATCTTCCACTTTAAACTTGCTCATAATTTCACCAATGTACTTTTATTGAGTAATGAAGAAATGTTTTAGTTTTTGAATTACTTAAATACCCAAATAATAATGAAGATAACCCAAATCAGTCATTTCAAATCTTTTCATCAACTTTGATTTGAAATTTAAAGTATACTTTCATTGTTCTTTGTGATGAGCAGATCATAAACATACACCACCATAGATAAAATTATTTTGACAAAAAGTGTTACATTTTCAAACTCAAAATTTTTAATCTCATGTTCATGAGGTGCTCAGCTAGTTTATCATACCATGCTTGAGGGGCTTATTTCAAATCATATAATGATTTTTAAAGTTTACACACCTTGTGTTCTTGGTCATTACTGAAAAACCTTCAGGTTGTGTCATGTACATTATTTCTTTGAAGTCACCATTCAAAAATGCAATTTTGACATCCATTTGATGAACTTTCCATCCATTGTGAGTTTTCATAGCCAACATGGTTTGAATGGTAATCCATTTTATTATAGGTGCAAAGGTTTCATTGTATTAAATTCCTTCCTTTGGATCATATCCGTTTGAGACAATCCTATCTTTATTCTTATCAAGTGAGTCACCGACCTTGTATTTATTATGGTAGACCCACTTGCAACCAATTGGTTTGTAATCGAATGGACAATCAACTAATTTCCAAGTCCTAGTTTTGACCAATGCACTATAATCATCTTTCATTACTTTTCTCTAAGGTTCAAGCTTCTCATCTTGTTTGAAATATGTTGGTTCTAAATTAAATGCAACATTGATTTATTCTAGAGAATTATCTAATTTGATTTTTTAAATCTTATCTTGAATTTATTTAAGTAATTTGTTTAATTGTGATGTGGTTGCATGTGCACTTATAGTGCCAATTTTCCCAACTTTATTAGGCTTGACATATTTGAATGTTTGGGTGGCCCACTTAGGCATATTTGTTTTATGGTTTAGATTCTTAAATTTCATCTTCTAAAGTAATTTCACTTTCTCTCCTCTATTCTTGTGGTCCTTATTCATTTTATAATGAATTTTCACTTTCTCAATTAGGAGGAGTTTAATTAGCATGTGCAAGAGACAATAAAGAATCACTTGATTCCTAATTGTAGGTCCCAACTTACTATTTGGAACGTCCAAATCATTATTCTTGTAGACATAAAACTTTACATATTTCTCAAGTCAGTGTAATTTTTTATCAATAATGTCTTTGTCCTTTGCATTTTTACAAAAGACAACATCTTTGTGACAATAAACTTTTTATTTTTCTCATCATATAGCATGTATGCCTTAAAGGATTTAGAATATCCAAATGAATGAATTTGTAACCCCTTTGGTCCAAATTATTCCTCTTCTCTTCTCAAATCAATGTGTAACAAATTAATCTAAAAACTCAAGATGTCACATTGAAGGAAGATGACCACATCACATCTCATACATAGTCTTGAATTAAAGGGTTGTTAATGGTGATCTATTATAGAGGTATACTTTTGTTTTAGTTACTTCATCCCAAAAGTGTAGATTTACCCATTTGAAGTAAAACATAACACAAACCATATTCATCATGGTGATTTTCATCCTCTTTACAACTCAATTTTGTTGTGGAGTGTTAGGGATTGTTAGATGATGCTTTTTTTCTCATTTGTATCGAGATGGGATTCAAAATTATTGAAATTTATTCACCACAATTATTAGTCTTAAGTGTTTTGATGCAAATTTAAGCTCCATTTTCAATTATGGTTATAAAATTTGAAAAAGTATCTAAGGTTTCTAATTTGTGTTTGAGATAGTATATCCAAGTCATTTTGCAACAGTGATCAATGAACAACATAAAGTACTTATGACCACCAACTAATATAATTAAAAGAGAACACAAGTCTGAGTGAAATAGCTATAACTTTCTGTTGGCTTTCCACTATGACTTTGGAAATGGTTCCTATCATGTTTGGCCAAAATTTTAGGCTTCATACTTTTCATCAAATTTTGCAAACAAGGTAGGCAACCTAGTAACACCATTATTGTACAAGACATGAATGTTGTTATAGTGAGTATCCCCAAGTTTTTCATGACACAACATGCCTGCAAATATTCCATCTTCAACGAGGTGATAATAATTCCTTAAAATTGATGGCTCACCCCTGAGTTTGAGTAATTTTCCTTCCTCATATCTGTTAAGATGCCTGCATTATCAATTTTGCTTTTGATAGTGATGTCTTCATCATCTAATGAGATGGAATGGCCTTGTTATCAAATGAGCACTAGAGACAACACATTTATTTTCAATTGAGGAAGGTATAGAACATTTTGAAGTTTGAAATCTAGAAGCCCTAGACACTTGAATCAAATTGTACCTCTTCTTAGTGGCTTTAAAATTGATCTATCTATGATAAATACTAGACCATAACTTTGAAATACTTCTATTGAGATGAGAATAGTTGTATGTGTTTGGCTCCCAAATGTAATACCT
Organism: Torreya grandis; assembly: GCA_037957365.1. Classification (NCBI taxonomy): domain Eukaryota; kingdom Viridiplantae; phylum Streptophyta; class Pinopsida; order Cupressales; family Taxaceae; genus Torreya; species Torreya grandis. The sequence continues at coordinate 2,764,961 of JARHVA010001238.1, forward strand.
CTCAGCATATGCCAAAATGGCAGCTTTGGCATAGGGTATAGGATCCATTAAAAAATAAATAATCAAAAGCATATTATTTGTCAGATGTTTTAGTTTGATATGCCTTAAAAGACATGAATGTAAACTCAGGAATAATATAGAAGGCACGAGTACTGTATGAGAAAATTTTGTAAGGAAAAGGGAAGCCATATGACTATATTTATGCCATATAGTTGTATCAGATGCAAGGTGAAATTTTAATCAGGCCATGAAAAATTGTAAAGGATTCTCTCACACACACATATATTGTATTTTATGTTTTTTTTATTATGATTATATTAGCCTTGAAAGGCAATGTAAGTTAGAGAACAATATTAAAATTTGACAAAATAGGTGGAATCGAATGTCAAATAGTTCTATAGAAACATTTATAAGGTACATGGATTATTGGCATAATGCCTCAAAGAAAAGAGATCATATGGAATGTGCTACTAGAAAGGCATATATTTATGAAATGGATTTGTTTAAAGCACCCTTAACAAGCCAGATGCATGCTTTTGTCAGTACCCTTCAACATACACCAACAAGGGAGCTTTGGAACATGGTATGGTCAACCATTAAACAACAATTGGAAGCACATTTTCAACTAGTGTGACAAATGTGGAAGCATATTGACAAAACCCAAATTGATTGACTAAATGCAATGAAAACAAAATAAAGTTAAATGGGAAAAATAGAGTAGCCTTGGGTATTTTATACAAATATGATTGACAATTATAATGCCCTACTCCAAAACTCTTTCTATCATTCACCTAGATTGTGTCATAATGATAGATTTGAAAGAAAATAAGGTCATTTGTTAGAGCACAATGGGATGCAAATTTATCTAATGAAGTGCACATATAAATGAGTCTACAAAATGGTAAAGCATTCATAAGGTACACAAACTATTTGAAAAAATGCCACAAAGAAAAAACTTAGTTATAATTCCTCAAGGGAATGCAATACAACAGGTAAAAACACAAATTGGGGTTTGTTGAATAAAAAAATGTCATGGGGAAAAAGCAAATCCAAATGGCAAGTTTAATTCCAAACTTAGACTTTTATAACATTTTCTTGACATGTGCTACAATGGTGATTAATAATAGGGAATGGACATAAAAGATAAAATATTAAAAATTAATTCCCAAATGAAAACCCACACATGTTTTTTCAAAATCCTTAAAATAAAGTATACCAAACCCTTCAAACCCTATTACTTAAAAATACATTTAAAAAAAGTATTGAGTTGAGTTAACCAACAATGGTGTGCATTCCTCAGGGTCACCTCCTAATGGAACCCCCACCATGTCAATGTCATAAAATTGATTTGAAAAGAAAGTTTGATTTCTTCAATATGGCATCCTCTAGGTCCTCTTTCCATTACTTGTGTTAAGTAACCTGGCTAGTCAAAAATTTATGAGAGTTGAATCCCAAGTGAGTGATGTGAGTATGGACCATATTAGCCTCTGAAATTTTTTTTTTTTCATAAACCCATATAAAATATGTGTATGTAAAGAGTATATGTCCTACCATTCCATCAAAGTTAAGATATACAATACCTCTTTCAATTGGCTTTGATTGCACAGATTTTTTATGGAAATTTTATTGCCATTGTTATCATTTATTCTAACATTGGGAATCAGTTAGGGTTTATTAGAGGTCGCATATTCATGTAATACTGATGACATGTTCTTCATGTTATTGATGGTAGTTGACATCTTTTTTTTTAAAGAGCATATCTATATATTAATCTAACAAGAATATGGTTATTGACATTATTTTGAATAACAACACCATTGTATTGCTAAGATTCAAATTTTTATAATAAGTAGTTGTTACCCAGGGGGAATGAGAAGAATGATGACATGTTATTCATGTTATTGATGGTTGTCGACATCTTTTTTTTTTAAAGATCATGTGTGTGTGTGTGTGTGTGTGTGTGTGTGTGTGTGTGTGTGTGTGTGTGTGTGTGTGTGTGTGTGTGTGTGTGTGTGTGTGTGTGTGTGTGTGTGTGTGTGTGTGTGTGTGTGTGTGTGTGTGTGTGTGTGTGTGTATAACAAGGATATGGTAGTCGACATTATTTTGACTAACAACACCATTGTATTGCTAAGATTCAAATTTTGATAATAAGTAGTTGTTACCCAGAATAATTTTAGGGGGAATGAGATTTGTTTATGTTCCTTTTTTTTTAAATGACATTTTTTTTAATATTACCCAACAAAAATACAAAAAAGAGGGTTAAATAAATATCAAAACATCAAGGCTTTCCCAGTGGGAAATAATTTAACTAAAATCTAGTCATTGGTACTAATTCGCAGTTTCCCTAAAGCTGCAATTTACATTGGAGGGGATGTGATTGGTTGCTTTTGGTAAATCAAGTTTATGTAATGTGAAAGAGTGTCAATCTGAAGTTGTACACCACATGAAATCTATGATTGCTAAACTAATCACACTTTTTAGCATGAAGAATTAAATAACAATAATCTAATATTTCTAGTGTAGGTGATGCTAGAAAAAAAGATGGTGTGTTACTTCATAGGGTATGTCAATGTGTTGTGTAGTGAGGATATGTCATGTTTCATGATGAGATTTAGCAATGGCAAAGTGGTGGTAAAAGGCAAAATGAATGGTGAAAGATTTCAAGGTGAGTTTGGCACTGATGGTGAGGGGAAATGAGAGGGTATTTTAAATAGAATGGAAGAATCTCGAGCAGATACACATATAAAGTTAAGTGGCGTGTCACATTTATATGCTTTAACTATATAAAACCAAATTAGACAACTTTAAAACCATTTAGACAAAAAATGGAAAGACTTCCTCAATAAAAGATGCCACCTATATATTATAATCGATTGATGCAAGGTATCATATACAAATAGATATGCATATAGATATTTCCATAATTTTCCATTATTTTTCTCAGTAACACTAACAATACCCATTGTATTCATAATAATATAGTTCATTTATATTTATTTGTGAATGGAGGAGATGTAAAACTACCACCAAGACCATAAGCATTTCCAATTTTGAGTATTTTATTAGACATGGGTTTGAATCCCCACCAATATATATAAATTCTCTCAACCACTATGGTGATCTGATGTGTGTGTGTGTGTGTGCACGCATGTGCACGCGCATGCGCATGCATGTGTGTGTGTGTGTGTGTGTGTGTGTGTGTGTGTGTGTCTATGTGTGTGTCTATGTGTGTGCATGTGTAATAGTTGATATGATATTTTATAATTTATTATTTATAATATATCATTTATTATATATCATATATTAAATATAATAATATGTAAGGAAATTACGTAGATGTTTGTAATAATGGAATAATATATCACATAATTAAAATTAAAATAATTAGATCCAAAACAACAATTGACAAATAACAAAATACTTGATAATTATAATTGAACTGCTTTGAGAGGGCAACCTCCAAAACAATGCAATAATCAAAATTCATAATATGATGATAAAATACTAACCAATACCTCCTATATATACTTTACTTAGCCATGGTTATTTCATACACTGACCATACTAAGAACATAAATAAATTTAATAAGATAATATGAAATGTATGTAAGCCACAAGTCAACCACACATATCCCTAGATACACTATAGGTTAAGGGTGTAGCTTGCCCCTCCCATTAAAAATAACATTTCTCTCAATGTTTAATCAATTCTAGATATTTTTGAAAAAAATCTTTATCCTTCCATGTTGCATTTTCATGATTTAAACTCTTTCACTTGATAAAATACTCCTTAATGTCTCTTGTTTGTAGCCTTTTTTGCATGTGTGAAGGATATCCTTAGGTTCCAGAATGATTTTTCCTTCTTCATCCAATTCAAGTAACTCATTCTGGGTAAAAAAATCTTTGTCTAAGTACCTTCTTTAAGCAAGATACATGAAATATATGATGTATGTGAGTGGATTGAGGTGGTTCCAGCTTGTGTGCCACACTACTAATTTTATATAGGATATGATAAGGACCATAATAATTATGAGAAAGTTTGTTATCCTTTTTCTATTGCTTCAAAAAAATCTACTTATATGGATGCAAATGCAAAAAATACCCAAACACTGATATTAAAATTCCTCTCACTACGGTGTTGATCATCTTGTTGCTTCATTATACTCTATGTCATTGTTAATTCTCCCTCAAACTAGCTAGTACCTCCTATTGATGTTGAATGTGTTCTTCAATAGCTCAAAACTTAGGTTATACCTTAAAATATGAAGTGATGGATGGGGGATGATAGCCATAAGTGCCACAAAGGGAGACATTTTAGAAGAGGTATGGAAGGAAATGTTGTACCACCATTCTTATGGTGGCAATCAATGGACCCAAAAATTATTTATATAACGCAAAACAATGGAAAAACCTTTATATGAATGTGTTTACAACCTCTATTTTCCCATCATATTGAGGATGATAAGATGATATATGATCAAATTAAGTACCCAAACATGCAAATAACTTGTCCAAAAAGTTAATGATGAAGATAAGATCACTATCACGTATAATGATTTTAGAAGTACCATGTAACTTTTGAACTATATTGAGAAAAAAAACACTATTATACTAGATAAAAATGGTTATGATAAGGTATAAAAATAAGCATATTTTGTGAGCCTATCCAAAACTACCATGATGAAATTTTTACCTTCAAACCTCGATAACCCTGTAATAAAATCCATAGAAACTTCCTCCCACCTTGGGCTAGGGATGGATAATGGCTGAAAAAGACTTGATGTCTTAATTATTTATCCTTTGTTATGTTGAAAAACAATGCATTATGCCATATTTTTTGTATATCCCCCTTGAGTCCTTCTCAAAATAAATCTTTCTTGATTCGATGATATCTTAAAAAATCTAGAGTGCCCACAATTAGAGATGTGTGAAGCTCCTGAATGATCTTGTGTTTGAGGACAAAATCCATACATAGGTATAATCTATATTTATACCATAATGTGTTATATTCTAATCAATTTTTTTATAAACACCCAAACCATTCTAAATATTCTAAATCAAGACATGTGTATCCCTATCATTCTCTCATTATGATATTGCTTCTTATAACCAATCTTCTTTCCAAATGGTCATTATGCATAACAATGCCTTAACTGATTCATCCCTCCTAGATGTTAGGAGATCGTACTTAGTGCTCACATTAGTATTAGGTTGGGTAGTATGTTTTATAAAATAATATGTAAGTGAGTTGTTCACATAACTCACGTAGATAATCATGTTAGTAATTTTAGGGAGCTAGTGAGATATTGTCAGAGAATAGAGAGATTTATGGGATTCCTAGATGATGATAGACTCCTATTATGTAGGAGATCATTCTTGAATAAATATCTCTCAAGTTTGAATAAAACACATCTCAAATATATTTTGTAATGATTCACAGAGACTCAAATATATTTCATTTTATTTTACTATATTTTCCTGTGTTTGTATGTAGATTCAGGTTATCTTTTTTATCTAGAATCAGAGCCAACATACCAGTGAAAGAAAGATTATGAGATTGATAGATATCATAAGAATGGAATTTTTAGACATAGGATAATCAACTCCTACATGTGGGTTCCTCATCTTAGGCTTGCATTAAAGATCTATTCTACTAAGTAAAATTTGTTATGCATAAAAATATCAATTAGTGGAGTGATTAAAGTATTAACATTGGAGATTTCAATGATTATCAACCTTCATCGATTCTAAGGAAAAGCCAAACCTAAAATCAAGTCAAGTCCATCATATGAATCAAATCATAATTAACATATGTTACACCCTGAGTCAAGCATAGTTATCCACCAAAAAATCACATTCAAATGTTCCTTGAGCATAAGCAAATATGTTTATTGTATCATATAAATTTTAGTGGTATCATGGCCTATAGTCTTCTTTCACATTTTTCTTGCATCGATTGATTCCCTTATTTCAAGATGTTTGGCATTATAATATTTTCCAAACATGACGTAAGGATTAATGCCATCCAAATTATGTTCAATTCTACTCAACTCAGCATTCTACCTCAACACTTGCCTCTATATCTGTTATGATCCATACACCATGCAATATTGACAGGATCCATTTTAGTCATTTAGATATGGTCAAAGTTTTTTAATAACTATTTTAATTTATTTAAAAGTTTTTTTCATTAAAATATTATTAAAAATCTATCTATTATAGGTTTAGTAAAATTTTATTGAGTATTATGTGACATGTGTTCAGTCATGTCCATGCAAGGCATCATAGGTCAATGTTTTATTCTATTCTCTTATATGATTCGATAAGATTAAGTTATTAGTTTATAATTTTAATTTAAAATCAGATGATCATTAATATTCAATCAATTAGTTTTTTAAGTTGATTTAGGATTTATAAGTTTTTATTCAGTCCCAATAACTCTTAGTCTATCAATATTAAAATTCATTATTGTCAAAAAGAGTCAAGTTGGTCACATTTTGTAACGGGTGCATTTTTGGTGTAACCAACATCTAATATTGCATTGGTCATTTTAAAGATAGATATTCCACTTGAAAATTTTACTAGTTTTAACTTTCACACATGAAAATTTAAAATTCAAATACAACTAATGAACAAAAATTTGTGGGGAATAGTTAGTGGTAAAGAAACACAACCCACATATGCAAATAAATTGTTGGAATGGAATAGTAGAGATGATAAGGTCAAAGCTATTATTGGTCTTACATTTTTAGATTCTAAACTAAATTATGTATATTTATAAAAATAATCTACCAAAATTTGGGACAATCCAAATAATTTGTTTGGGGATAATCAGTTAATGCTAAATTTTCCTTAAAGTTACACTTATTCAAAGTGAAAATGAATGAAGGAAGCACAATATCCAGTCATATAAATGAACTTAGATCTTTCATGAGGTAGTTAGCATAAATAAAGGCTCCAATTGATGATGAGGATGTTAAGGCCACTCTGTTAAATAGTTTGTATTCTAAATATAATAATGTTGTATTCATTCTTGTTCAAATGTCATCGTAGTCCCTAGAAGACATGATCTCAACTCTCTTAGCAGTATAAAAAAGGATTTCAGAATATGTAGAATTAAAAATAGTAATGTACTCAAATAATCGTAAAAAGTTTTAACAAAAACAAATAAGTTGAATTTTTCTATTTCAATAAAAAAGGGCACACATCATGGTTCTGCAAAACTCAAGATAATGGTATGCTCAAAGGAAAGCTTAAAATAAATAAAGCAAATGCGGTCAATGAAATAGAATCATCTAGAAAGGAAGAATCAAATAAATATCTAGAAAAATATGATAGTGATTATAATTCTAAGTAATATCTATAATAAGTAAGCATCACTCATTATAGGAAGGAGGTAGTAGACGTTGAAGGTTCCATAGCCTCTTGTTATCCACTAGCAATGAGGCCACTTTCTGATTTATTGGAAAATTTATTTTTAGTTGTGTGTTGTATGTTTGATTTTAGAAGTGTGTGTTTGAATAAGAATAGAATTCCATGCATATTTAAGTATTGTAATAAGTGAGCAAGATTTCCTATGTAATCCCTTAAGGTAAGATAGTGATGAGGACTAAAAGAGTGTTGTAATATCATGTGTTCTTAGTTGTTGGTTAACCACATGTAAAACCATATTTTGTATGTAAGTTGGTGGTAAAGAGAGTGTAAAACCATCCATTACTTGTAGGTTGTTGGTAAACTAAGTGCAAAACCATATGATGTTTGTAAATTGGTGGTTAGTTGATTGAAAAACCATCATTTGGTTTGGTGAGAGTTGTAGTACAGGATAATGTTCTTCCCATGTTCACACTAAGGGGGGGGGGGGGGGGGGGGGGGGGAATGTTAGGAAATCATACTTAGTACACACATTATTATTAATTTGGGTAGTATGTTTTATAAAATAATATGTAAATGAGTTTTTCACAAAACTCACGTAGACAATCATGTTAGTAATTTTAGGGAGCTAGTGAGATATTGTGAGAGAATAGAGAGATTTATGGGATTTCTAGATGATGATAGACTCCTATTATGTAGGTGATTATTCTTGTATAAATATCTCTCAAGTTTGAATAAAACACATCCAAAACATATTTTTTAATGATCCACAGAGACTCAAATATATTTTAGTTTATTTTACTGTATTTTTGTGTGTTTGTATGTAGATTCAGGTTATCTTTTTTACTAGAAAGTGCATTTGCTACCACATTTTTTTTCCTCTTTTAAAAACTATTTCAATCATATCCCAACATTAAATTCACCAATTTTTTTGTTCTTATGATGAAAATCATTATTCTAAAAATTATTTTAGACTATCATGATCAGTGTTTACATGAAAGTGTCTACCCATTTTAAATGGTCTCAATTGCTTGACTGCATGAAGAATGTCCCTCATCTCTTTCTCATAGATTAGCTTGAAATTTTTTTTACCTTGAATTTAAGACTCTTGAATGTGATGGTTCTTCCTTATTTCATGAGTACTACCCCCATGCCATATCATGATACATCACATTCAATAACAAACATTTTAGAGAAATCAGGGGTCACCAAAACTAGAGTGGTGCAGATAACCTCTTTCAACTTCTCAAATGCCTTGGTATTTGGTTCATTCCAATAAAAGGAATATCTTTTCAATAAGGCTATGAATGGAGCTGTTATGCTACCATATTCTTTTACAAATCTGTGATAATAACTTGTTAGCCCTAAACATTCATGAAGATTCTTGAGGGTCTTTAGCACTTACCACTCCATCATAGCTTTGATATTCTTAGGGTCGAATTTGACTCTTTCATGTGAAATAATATGATCTAATTACTCCAACTAATGGAATCCAAAATCACATTTGAAATGTTTCTCATAAATTTAATGTTGTTCCAAAACTTATAATACATGTTTCACATGCTTCAAATGTTCTTCCCAAGTTTTGTTGTAGATTAGAATGCCATAAAAAAATACCAACACAAACCTCCTTAAAAAGGTCCCAAAAAGAGTATTCATCCAACTCTAAAATGGATATGGTGCTTTTGTGAGACTAAGAGGCATGACCATAATCTCATAATGGCCTTCATGAATTCTTAAAGCTATTTTATGGATATCCTCATCTTTGATCCAAATTTTATGATGCATGAAATGAATATCTAGTTCGGTAAATATACATCACCATGTAATTCATATAATAAACCATTAATTAAAGGAATAGGAAAAAAATTTAGAAGTACAATCACTGAGAGGGAGGTGAATCAATGAGCCAAGATAATCCAATTTCAATTTCAAACCTTTCAAAACTCTTAATCAATTACCATAAGTATTCATGAATCATACACATCATTCATAGCAATGATCAAGAGAGACAATGCAAGATCAAGCACATAACACATGACATATGTGGGAAACCCTCTTGGGAGAGAAAACCCACTAAAAACTATAATTGGAATACTACCATATAATAACAAGAATCAATTTAAACTATCTACAACTAATCAAGGAACTATCATCCCTTATTTTAATGAGACTGCAATCTCACAAAGAGCTACTACACCTATCTAGCTGAGCTGCCACAACAACTAGACCTCTAACAATTTTTATCTTGTAAGCAAGTTGTAACCCCCTAGATTCTAAGTTTCCACAACAACATCTATGAACACAACATCTCCTAAACACTGATTGCCTACCAATCTGATGGAGATACAAAGTATATCATCTCTCTTCAAGTATACTCACTCAAAGCATCCAAATCATCCTTTTAGATCACCCTAGACCTCTTCTCTCATCCTCAAATTGCAAGAGCACTATTCTGACATCAGAACCTTAACCCATAGGTCATACACATAGTCCTCAATCTTCTCTACTCATTAACTCATCTACTAATCACTCTCACTCTGCTTTGCTCTATAACTCTCACATCCACATTCCTCTTTTTAAGTCAAGAAACCATCACATTTAGTTTCACTATTTATAGAGCATTCATGATCATCACCATCTTGGTCAACTAATAAGCATGACTTAATCCTTAATTTATCTATCATATCAATACATAATTCAATACCATCTACATAGGTCAGCCATAACACCTATAGATCACCCTTAAGCAGCTACCCCATTCAAATAGGACCTTTTAGCTCTTATAAGTCTCATGGAGACCTATTCACCCATTTATCACTTCAATGATCAAAATAATAACATAGGACCACCTCCAAATGCATGTGTCCATTCCACATGACCCTTTTGACTTCCACAAAAGATCACAGTCATCTCTACTCACCTCTGTGTATGCTCAATCAACTCTAACAATGACCTTGTACATAGGAACACCATGAAAAAACACATATTCAACTCCTTAAGCATTGTTCATACATAATATTAACTGGTAAGACCTATAAAATCTATAAAAATCATTCACAAGGAGTCCACAATACTTTTCGATGGTTAGGACATCGTAAAACATCTGAACATCATCAAAGCAAACACAAACATCCTTCTCGAGTTACTTGAAGAACACAACCAAACACATAATCAAATTTAGAGATAAATATTTTTGACTGTATTTACATTCATACCTTCTAACTAGGTTCATTATATGAACCATGGAGTCATCTTTAACTTTGCTATTTATAGCACCTCCAAATTCATCTTGGATCCAAAGTTATGGACAAAATATAGAGAATTGGTTTTTCCATTTACAAAATTCAAATATTTGAATTCAAATAGTCACAGTTAAATCTTGAGCACCATGCTATCATCTCATGTCCTCATAATTTAAATCAAATATGCACCATTGATCTTATTCAAACTTTAACTTATAGTGTGCCACTACCCAAATGTTAAAGTTTGAATACTTGGCATCATCTCACTTCTTCCTGATAACCTAGAACAAACACACTCCATCAATCTCTAGTAAATATCTCAATCTTTATCTATGTTTAAACATTGGACACTTTTAACTCATTTCACTCAATACACATCATTGATCTTGATTAGTATGAACACTAGCTAACCTTCAAGTCTTAGAAGTAGCTTAGACTTTACTTATGTCTATCATTAATCAACTATCACTTTGACCTCTTTGACTTGATACATGCCATTAAATCAATTTTCATGATCTCTCATGGACTGTTGGATCTTCTTTTGGTCCTAATCTTTATCTTTAGTAAAATTGACTATGGGAACCATTGTAATCTATCTAGAATGTTAACTTTGGACCTCAATAGTTTTTGTTGTGCTTAGGTGCATGATCTAAAATTTGTACCATATGATCTCCTCACATAGGATAATCCAAACATATATAAATCTACTCCTATAACCCTCATGTGTGTGAGATATAATTCCATTAATTTTCTCACTTATATTTTTTTGCCACAGAGCCAACTATGTCAAGAACTATGTAGGAGGCCAACTTTGCGCATGCATATCTTTTGATGCACCTCATCGCATGACCTAAAATTTATTGAATATTAAATAGGAACAAAACTAAACAAACCAATATTATCAATTTCTCCTAACACCTTCACATGTGTGAAAAATAACATCATCAAAATTCCTAATCAACTTTTCTTACCACACGCAAATTTGGCTAAGTATTTGAAAACATTATCAAACTTGTTGGGAGCCCAAATTTGCACTTGCATATATTATGTTTCTCTCTATTACATGAAGTGAAATTTAGTGCATATTAACTAATAATAAATTTGATCAAAACCGTATGATAAACTCCCCCTGACTCATGCACATGTGGCAATAATGACGTTAGTAAACTGTCTACTTAGATTTTATGCCACTAGACCCAAAATGCATAGATGAAAATAATGATTTACTAGATAAAATACACTTATGCACACAATCACTGAAATCATAATAAAAACTCTTATATGATCTATTTAACATTCTTAAATCACCATACTCATCGTTGAACATCTCTAACTAGACAAACTCTAAAGATCAAACAAGCCTCATTCAAGCATACTAGGACAAACACATTGCACACTTTATCATTATCACTTAGACTATCAATAAAATTCATCCACTCACATAGAAACCTCCATGTCATCACCATGACATTATTTACAACTCTCCAAAAATATTCCCCTTTGTCATTGATGTCAACAACCATCATATAGCAATATACAACTCACCTTCCTTCTCTCTCTTCAAGCACTCCTCAATAGCAACTTTCTCCCCCTTTGACACAATGAAAAATTGGGCACCAACTGATCCTAAGGACTTGAAAATAATACCAACAAGATAGGACCATCTTATAAATATTATACAAACTCCTCCTTACCTTGAGCCTACATCTTCTTGCCTTGACAACTTCCTCTTATTATATGCCAACACTCTTCTTTAACTAAGAACTGCAACCAATGAAGAAAGAACATAAAAAATACTAAAATATAATGTAACTCATCAATAAACATCTAAGATTATTCCCCCTAATATCTCTTAGCCATTGCACCTCTTGAGCATCTTCAGATCTTCACACACCATGAAAAAACACCACACTGACTTACTAACCTTCTCTCTTAAGACACCTCAAGGATCATAAAGAGAGCTTCATGCCAATCACCAAATATGAAACATGTTTTAAAACAACCTAATAACTCACCTTCAAATGTACATACCTTTCTCTTTTGAAGAAACTGAGCAAAAAACACTCTTCTTCACACTAGGCCTATCTAGTCTCCTTGTAGCCCTACCTAAAAATTGTAGAGCTCATAAATTTCAGTAGACACACTATCAAGACCTAAAACATCATATCTAGAGCACTCACATATTCCAAATCAATCAAATAAATTCCAATCACCTATATCATCATTTGTGGCATACTTCCTTCACAAACTTACTAGCCAATTAGGCCTCTAATTTGACAAAAACTTAAATAATTTGAAATCCACAAACCTTCAGATCTTTTTGAATATTTATTTGAAAAACCATTTATCCCATTCAACCCATTAAGAATCCTTAGATCTCAACTCAGAAGGCAAACCACTTTTATAGCATAACCCAAAACCCTAGAAACTCAAAACAAATAAGGTCAGTAAACCTCCTTTTGGTCAATACACACCTCTGAAACTTCTTGCACACCTAGAGATAACCATCACACATTTATACACAAAAATTTGAGCCTTCATACCTTTGGTAAATTTGACTTCCTATAACTCATTTTAGGCATGCTTTCCCTTAAGCTAAAATTGATAAAACTTAGAGCACTCAAAAATCTTCAAATGGCATAAATAGAATCATCAAAACACAAAACCACCTATAACACATCACAAAGAAGTGTACAGACCTTTCTGAGCATCAAACTCTTCTTGACATTGCATCAATCCTATTAGGTCATCTAAAAACACCCATTTTTTATCTTGTAGACACTACATACATAACAACACTTACTTCTCCATTGAAATGAGTCTCTTAAGAAGCTTAGACAGAGATAGCCTAATTCAAAATGTCTTAGAATAATGTGAAACTAGGAGTTGCCCATAACTCCTCATATTCCTTCTCCTTCTTGGTCATCTAATACTTATAGTTCTTCTTCTTAGGCTTAAGAGAAGAAACTTGTTCATCCACTATAATATTCTCCTTTTCTTCTAGGATTGAATTGATAATACATGGAGACAACATAAATTCATGACATACCTTTTCATCTAAAAAATCCACCTTGTAGTTAGGAACCTCATCACTAGGTACTAAAAATTGATTTTTTTTGCATGATACATGCTCAGTAATGGTAGGATGTTCACTTATATCCATACACATCTTGAAATTAGCCTTAATCTATACTTTGGTCTTCTTCTTAAACTTGGTCTCTTCATTCACAACATGAGCAGACAATGAGAGCCCTTAACACTCTTTAAATTTTCTAGTATTCTCCACCATAGCAAATAGATTACTTGGACCTGTAGTCTCATCATGACTCATACTTACCACCTTTGGCTTCCATGAGTTGACTTGCCTTCTTCCTTGCACTCTGGGATCCTGATTGAACTCAGTTTGACTTGATGACCTTTGATTTCAAAATCTAGCAATGCAGCCAATATTCTTATAGTTGTAGCAAACAATACTCCTTGATGGAAACATAGTTTGTTTTACCTTTTTTGGACATAAACTTGCAAGGTGTTCTATGTCATGATAAATGAAACAACCTCCTCTTTTTGGAGAGAAATCACCTTGTCTAACCTTACGTGGATAATTTCTTGCAAAGTGTCCCACATCAAGGTAGTTGAAGCACTTAACTTTGTTCACAACTTTTTATTAATGACCCCCATAATATTTGCATGTAAACTCATTTCTAATAGTTATATTGCATTCTCTAACTTTATGCCCAAATTGATTACATGTGTAATAGTAACCATTAAAACTTGCATACCTCATGGCATTTCACTATTTGATCTAATTTATCTTCATTCTTACAATGCATTCATTCCTTGTCTAATGATTTGTCTTCAAATTATGATTGTCTTTGTTCACATTAGTCTTCATCTTGTCTTGAGTTACATTCTTTTGTTCTTATTCATATCCAAGACTAGTTCTATCACTAGCATGCTTTTGACGACTTAGAATATTGTCTAGATCACTTGATCTCTTTTTAAATCTCAAAAAAGACTTCACCTTACTATATGTATTCTCTAACTCATATTTTAATTACTCATTTTCAATTACATACCTTGAACATTCATCTTCTTTAGTTTTAAGGCTTGTAGACAGGATTTACAATTGATAACTAAGATGTTTGACTATATCTTCATGCTCCTTGGTGTCTTCATTTATAATTGCCTCATACACACTAAATTTATCCTCATATTCTTTGAGTTGAGACTTCATTTTCTTTTTAATCTTCATCTTAATCTTCAGTTCTTCAAGAGAATTTATCAATGTAGTATCAAAGTCCAACTCATCTTCTTCATCATCTAAATCACTCCAAGTAGACTCCTTTTGATGTGAGAAACTTCCTTCATTAGCAATGAATAGGGATTCATGTTCAACAAGACCATCATCTTCATGATCACACTCTGAGTCACTATCTTCACTCTCATCTAATGAGCTACAATCTTCTTTGATGTAGAGACTCTTCTTGTTCTTGAAAGACTTCTTGTTGTTATACTTTCTAAATCCTTTCTTCCTATGTCTTCTTGTCTTCACCTTGGCCTTCACCATGATCTTCATCATCATTATTCTCATGCTTATGAGGTCACTTATGAGTAAAATGTCCTATCACTCCACAATTGAAACTTTTGAAGGGCAGTTTACCCTTATACTTCCCTGAGCCTGTTTTAAATTTCCTAGTAATCAAAGTAATTAGTTCATCCTCATCAATGTCAAATATCTCATCCTCTTTAAGTTTCTTACCTTGTAACTTCTTCTTTGGTTTCATTTCTATATTTAATTTTTCTTCATTCTTTGGTGGTATATCATTATTTATCTCATCTCATAAGCATTAAGGGTGCCATGCAATTGATCCATCTTCAATTGAGTAAGATCATGACACTCTTCTATAGCAAATGCTTTTAGATCAAACTTGAGATATAGAGACATTAACACCTTTTGAACTATAGTAGATTCTTCAAGGTTCTCTCCAAGACCTCTAATGATATTCACAATCTCAGCAACTCTTTGTACAAAGGATGCTACAGAATCTTCATCCTTCATTTTAAGACTCTTAAATTATCTTTAGTGAGTCTACAACTTTGCTAACTTAACCTTTGAATCTCCTTCATGAATGATTTGTAATTTTTCTCATGTCTATTTAATAGATTTACAATGGATTACCTTGGTGAACTCAATATATATAAAACCATAAGTAATGGAATTCATTGCCTTAGAACTATTCTCAAATAGACTCTTATCTGCAACACTAGATGGAGGAGTAGTAGGAGCAACATAACCATCTACCACATATTTACACACATCAAACCTTAGGGACATAATGTATGTCCTCATCTTTTCACTCCAAAAAGTATAATTATAACCATTAAATATTAGTGATTGATTAGTAGATAAACCTCCTTGATGACTACCCATATTGTACCTTAGATCATCTTCAAGCTGTCAAGCCCTTACCAAAGGACCTACTGTGATACCAATTGTTAGAGGTACAAGCACTAAGATGGGGTGAATCAATGAGCCTAAATATTCCAACTTCAGTTTCAAACCTTTCAAAACACTTAATAAATTTCCACAAACATTCATGAAGCATACACATCATTCATAGAAATGAATAATAGAGACAATGTAAGATCAAGCACATAGCACATGACTTATGTGGGAAACCCTCTTAGGGGAGAAAACCCACTATAACCTATAATTGGAATACTATCTTATAATAAAAAAACTAATTTATACTAACTGCAACTAATCAAGGAACCACCATCCCTTATTTTAATGAGATTGTAATCCCACAAAGAGCTACTACGCTTGTCTAGCTGAGCTACCACAACAACTAGAACTTTAATTAGTTTCACCTTACAAGGAGGCTATAACGCCCTAGATGTTGAGCTACCATAACAACACCTATGAACACAACATCTCTTGAACACTGATTTCCTGATAATCTATTGGAGATACAAATTATATCAGCTCTTTTCAAATTTGCATACTCAAATCATCCTTTTGGATAACCTTAGACCTCTTCGCTAATCCTAAACTTGCAAGAGCACTATTATGACATAAAAACCATGACCCATAGGTAATACACATAGTCATAAATCTAATTTTCTCATCAACTCATCTACTGGCCACTCTCCCTCTACTTCACTCCATAAATCTCACATCCACATTCCTCTCACATTTGGTTTCACTATTTATAAAGCATTTATGATCATACCCATCTTGGTCAGACAATAGGAATGCCTTAATCCTTAAGGCATATATCACATCAAGACACATTTTAATTCCATCCAAATAGGTTGGTCATAACACCCATGGATCACCCTTAAGCAACTATACCTTTCAAATAGGCACTTGTAACTCTTATAGGTCTCATAGAGACCTATTCACCCATTTATCACTTCAATAAGCAAAAACAAAACATATGACCACCTCCAAATGCAAAGATCCACTCTACATGACCCCTTTAACTTCCACAAATGATCACAGTCATCTCTAATCACCTCTGTGTGTGTTTAGTCAACTCAAATAATTAATTTGTACATAGGAATACCATGAACAAACACACAGTCAACTTATTAAGCATTGTTTATATAGAATATCAATTATTCAAACCTTCAAATACCATACAAATAATCCACAAGGAGTCCACAATACTTTCTAATAGTTAAGACATCTTAAAACTTTTGAACATCATCAAAATAAGCATAAATATCACTATTGGGTTACTTGCAGAACACAGTCAAATTTTGAGATCAATATCTTTGATTGTACTTACATTCAGACCTTCTAACTAGATTCATTATATGTGTCATGAAGTCCTCTTCAAATTTTCATTTTATAGCACCTTTGAATTCATCCTAGACCAAAAGTTATGGACAAAATATAGAGCACTATTTTTTCCCTTTAACAATCATAGGTAAACCTAGAACACCATGCTATAATCTCATGTCCTCACATCTTATATAAAATACGTACCATCTATCTTATTCTAACTTTAACTCATAGTTCACCACTACCCAAATGTTAAACTTTGAACACTTGGCATCATCTCACTTCTTCCTGATAAACTGGAGCAAACACACTCCATCAATATCCTATACATAGCTTGATATTTATGTATGTTTAAACATTGGACACTTTGAACTCATTTCACTCAAGATGCATCATTGATCTTGATTAGTATGAACACTCATTGTTAGATCTTATAATTAGCTTGGTCTTTGCATCTGCCTATCATTAAGCAACTATCACTTTGATCTCTTTGATTTGA
Source organism: Torreya grandis (assembly GCA_037957365.1). NCBI lineage: Eukaryota > Viridiplantae > Streptophyta > Pinopsida > Cupressales > Taxaceae > Torreya > Torreya grandis. The sequence continues at coordinate 2,782,866 of JARHVA010001238.1, forward strand.
TAAGCATCATTAGATCAATATGTATAATCTCTTGCAAACCATTGGATCTTCATTTGGTCCTGATCTTTTTCTTTTACAAAATTGTATGGTAACTATTGCAATCTTCCAGGAAGGCTTACTTTGGACCTCAATAACTTTTTTTATGCTTAGATGCATAATCTAAAATTTGGACCAAATGATCTCCTCACATAGATGAATCCAAACATATATCAATATTCTCTTGGAACCCAAATTAATGTGAGATATAATTCCATTAGTTTGGTCACTTAAATGTTTTCACCCTAAAGCCAACTATGTTAAGAACTATCTAGAAGGCCAACTTTGCACATGCATATCTTTTGATGCACTTTATTGCATGAATTTAAACTTAGTACACATCAACTATGCACAAAAATGAACAAACCCATATGATCAACTTATCTTAACACCCTCACACATGTGAAATATAACACCATCAAAATGCCTACTCAACTTTTCTTGCCACATTGTAAATTTGGCTAAGTATGGGAAAACACTATCATTTTTCTTGGGAGCCCAACTTTACACTTGCATATCTTATGTTGTGATTCATCACATGAACTAAAATTTATTACATAGTAACTAGGCACAAATTTGGTCACAACCATATGACCAACTCCCCCTAACTTAACCACATGTGGAAATGGTGATGTCAGCAAATTGTCTACTCAAATTTTATACCACTAGACCGAAAATGTCTAGATGAAAACAATGATTAACCAAATCAAATCCACTCATGCACACAAGATCTAAAATTATATAAAACATTTTATAGGACCTCTTACACATCCTCAAATCAACATACTCATCCCCAAACATCTCTAACCAAATAAACTCTAAATATCAACCAAACCTCCACCAAGTATACTAGGACAAGCACATTGCATACTTTGTCATTGTCACTTAGACTATCAAGACACTTCATTCACTCACATAGACACCTCCATGTCATTTCCATGACATCATTAATAACTCTCCAAAAAAATTATCTTTGATTTTGTACTTATTGATTTATCCATAGTCAAGGCACATCTTCCAAGTGTCATCCTTCTTCTAAACCATGACCACTAGCGAAAAATATTCACTTTGGTTATGTCAAATAATATTTGTCTCTAACATCTCTTATACCATATTTTCAATTTCACTTTTCTAGGAATATGGATATCCTTATGGTCTGATGTTTGATGGTGTATTACCTATAATTATTTTTATGGCATGATCATGTTCTATACTTGGTAGTAGGAATTTAGACATTGCACCCAAAACTATTGGGTGGTCATCAAAAATAATATATAAATTGGGATGTCTAGACACATTTGTTGGTTGAAATTATATGGGAAGTAATTAGGAAACAAATATTTCATCTCTTTTTTTAGGAATATTCATCATCTAAAGTGAACTAACCAATTGTATATACTTTTACCATTGTCCCCATAATTCAATTGTCCTACATGTTGGGTCTAATATGCCCTATATTCAAAATATCATATGGGGACCCTCTTACTTTAGCATATTGATTTTATTTTCTTGTTCTTGTATATGTATGCATACCAGAGTTATATACTCCATGTAATTTCAGAGGTAAAGTAAAATGTGGAATCGTGTATGATCAAGTTATCCCTCATTATCGTAGAATGAAGCATTTGCCTTGTGTTAAACTATTCAATTTTTTGACTATATTATGGTCATTTTTCATGCATATTTAGTTCAAATTCAAATCTGGATGATCATTCCATTTGAAATGTTTAATTAAATATTGAAACATTTTATTTCATTCATAATGATGTTTATTTGATTTTTAGGTCTTCATTTAAAATTAGGGTTTATTTACATTTTTAGGATTTATTTTTAGTAGATTTCATTTTGAGTTAAAATTAGTTTTTCACTTCTCATGTTAAGTCTATGTTGTTAAATTCTTTTCTCAGGCATTATTCATGCTTTGATGGATTTTAGTTTTCAACTAACTTACTGATTGTTTCCCAAATCTACCTTTACTTTATCTTTATTTGTAATGATGAAATGCTCTGCAATTGAATCTTTTCAAATGGACAAGTCTTTTTATTGCCCATCAACCTCAAGATTGTGCCATGTGACATGATCTTAGTGACCTAGGCAAATAAATACTCAAAAGGATACATAAAACCTCATGCCCTCAAGGTCTTGGGATTGTACCAAGTGTCACAATCCCTAAAATATGGTGATCTAAAAGTGTTTTGGCAGTGATAAATCTCTATGTCCCTAGGATTGCACCATGTATCATCTTTTGACTAACCTAGAGGTGATGACAATAGAGTTATTTGTATAGTCATTATCGGGTGAAAAGAATAATGAGAGCTATCCACATGTCATCATCTAACTAATCTAGAGGTGACATCAACATAGTTATTTATATATTTATTATTGAGCAAGTGAAGCAATAAGAGTCACCCACATGTCATCATCCTGTTAACCCATAGGTGATGTTAGTAGAGTTCTTTGTATGATCATTACTAGACAAATATATTAGTAAGAGTTATCCATGTGTCATAATCTTACTAACCTAGAATTATTACACCTATATAAGTTTTATGACATGGAATTACACCCTTGTGGGAAATTTGTTTAGGCTCCTCCACTCCTAGTCACAATATTGGGACAACCTCAGGCTACGGGTCACCTATGGTGGGGTTGTACCACTGGAGAAGGTTGGCTTCCTCTTGATGGATCACCTATACTAATGCTATTACAAAGAAAAGGGTTAGAAAGGGGAAAATAGCTCCTAATAAATTTAACCAAGGTTATGCACCAAAATAAAAATGGGAGAAGCCCATAATCTTGAACCCACACTAGATTAGCAGATAATACAAGTTCACACAACCTCAAAATCAAACAAATTACATAAGTATTTCATAAACTAGGTTCAGATAACAATGAGTGAAAACAAAAAGGAGATATAAGACTCACTAAGGGCTTACATTAATGATATAAATAATGCTAATCCATACCTACAAATAGTTTGAAAACACCCTAAAAGAGATCAGAAAGGAGGACAATGGATGAGGAAGATTCTCCTTCACATAATGCCATCATGCACAACTTACTCAACATAGATCCAAGGCAAGAGATAGATAAATGCAGTCTTTATTGATTCAAGAGGTAGTTCTTACATATTTTTGATAGGGTTTAGCCTTATCAAAATGAGCATATCTTGAAATATCTCAAAGAGTCCCTTGATACTTCTAGAAATGAGCATCCTTACAAATGAGAAAGAAAGGGTGATATATAGAGAAGGGGAAGAGAGAAGAGAGGGATCATGTTAACCAAGAATAATCATTGAACTTCCATTTGTAATGAATACTCCACCACCTTTTAATCCAATTAGGATTAACCTTTCATCAACAAATTATCCTGCATTTACTCCAATAGTCTTCAACTTTCTCATTGGTTGAGAAAAAATGCACTAATAAACAAGGGTTTGTTCTAGAGATAATGAGTCATGATCCATTCAAATAATAAAGATCCTTAAGATTAAAATAATAATTAAATTCTCTACTATGCTTGAACTAGTCCCCAAATCCATTTTCTTGAATTTCTATGCCATCTCCCACTTGCTTGCTTATAAAGACAAAATCTTCATATCTTAAAACTAACAAAGCCCTACCATGTCTAATTTGAGTGGTGGTTTGTACCTACTTTGTCAAGAATTTATCCCAGATGAGACACTTATTCATAATCATTCATATCTACCCCTACTTCAATATCTAAACATAGGTCTTCTATAAATGAAAACCAATCTCCTTTATTAGTTTTCATATAGCTATTATATCGATAAAAACCTATAGGCTTCTTGATCTCATTTTGAAAACTAGCTGCCATCTTGTATCTATATATTAGGTCCTAAAATACCTATTTTTCCTTTGAGATTTTATGTAACCTGAGAACTCATGTATACACAGATCCTCTTTACAAAGCAATGATTATAGTCACAAGATAATTTTGCAACTCCAAAATATGGGTTGTACAAGTTCTAAATTTTTGAACTAGAGGTCAAGATTATGCTTTAATAGTGATGGAACTTCATCAGTAATGGAGCTTCACCATTAACAACCTTGATTGTATAACTGTGTTTGCTTAATGGTGTTAGACTGAGCTCTAATGGTAGCATATGATATTTGAAACAGTGTTCCCTATTTGACTTAGGTCAAAATTATTCTCTATTTGAAGTCCCTAGCTTTGAATTTTAATTTAGACCACCATTCTTGATCTGAGCTCTTCTTAAATTATGCCACTTGTCAACTCTACATTTGTTCTACAGGATTCTACTATCATCCCTTTGACTTCTTGACCTCATGTACACCATTAATCTTGATTTTTATGATTGAACACATACCATTGATCTTATACCAGCCTAATGTGGTTGTGACACTTGGTAGGAGCTCATTCATCCTTGAGATCCTTTGACTCTTTGAACCTCACTCATTGTTAGATCTCTATATATGATTGCATGCTCACTATTGATCTACCTAAACCCACTAGCATCTATTAGTTGATGCTCACCATTAGATCTCTACTTAGGTACCTAATATTTTTCCACTTATTAGCTTCTTTCTTATGCTAACCTTTTGACTTTATGTTCACCATTGATCTCGATTGCATGATCAAATGCTCACCATTAGATTTTAGGACCCACTAACAATGTCAGGTTGACCACTCACCATTGGATCTCAGCCTTATCTCTTGATATTTGGACACTTGTCACTCTCACATTAAACCTTGGGATATTTGAATTCTAATGGCTAATTTATGGATCTTAAACTTGATGTTTGTGTACTTGTTTCATTCTGCAAGTTAAACTTTGAAGCTTTATATATCAAAATAGCAAGCTCATCAAGACATGAAATTTGCATAAGATGATCTTGACATGAATAACTTCATGTTCATGTAACCTTTTATCTCTGAGAGGCTCCCTAAGTGTGTTTATTATATGCACAATCAAGCTAACCCATTCATTTCTATATGATGTCATGTGACAGTTTAGTCTTTCAAAGCTTATACAAGTCATTTGATCATTCACTTAAATAGGAACTTTGATCATCTATTCAATCCAGGAAAATTCTTGTTATGTCAGACAAAATTGGCCAACATATTTGGTGACTCAACTAGGAAGCATGCCTATTATGCTTGAGAACCTAGACCATTTGTCTTGACGAGTCCATTAGGCATGGAGTTTCCTCTCTTTGCTCTCAAATAATCTGAGGGCCCATAGCATTTAATGTTTAAAGGTGTTTTTAATGTTCATATCTTGGCTAAAGTGTGTTAATATTAATTATATATTAATGTATATTTTTTTAGCATAAATACAAAAGAGGGCCCATGAGGAATTCAAAGAGTCACTAAATAAAGATAAAAGAGGGAAAGGGCACATTTTCTCATGAAGGGTCACCTTGAGGAATTCAAAGAGTCACCAGATAAAGGCAAAAGAGGAAAAGGATTATTTCCCCATGAAGGGTCACCATGTAAATTTTCAAATGAAATAATTCAAAGGGTCATGAAATTTTGGCACCATTTTTCATGTGAATTGAAAGGTCTCAAAGGGTGAATGCCAAAGGTCATTTTGGAAAGATATAAAAGGAGGCTTGGGAAGCCATTTGTAATATGCAAGTGCATGGTTTGTAATTCACTTTTGTAATCATTTTATATAGCTGATAAGATCAAGAGGAGAGAAGAGAAAAGAAAGAGATATAGTAGTGTTTTATCATTTGTTGAGAAAGAAACATTGAGAGATAGTTGTGTTTTCTACATAAAAGGTGTTGGTATTCTAGTGGCTGGGCGCTCACAAATCAGTGTTATGTTGGTGCTCAGTAAAGGGGTTCGTGCTCCTAAAATTTTGTGCTTGTGAACATTGTAAACTTGAGCTGGTTCTCATTTACATACTTTAAATAGTTCTTCATGGTTTTTCCCTCTTTGGGGTTCCATGTAAAAATTTGGTCTCTCTCTCTCTCTCTCTCTCTCTCTCTCTCTCTCTCTCTCTCTCTCTCTCTCTCTCTCTCTCTCTCTCTCTCTCTCTCTCTCTCTCTCTCTCTCTCTCTCTCGTGGTGCATGTTATTGATTAGTTTTATTACATATCTTTAAGTGGTTAAAGTAAAGGAATTTGATTAAGTAAAAATCTCAATATATCTGGTGTTTAACAATTGGTATTAGAGTAGCTTCCTTTAGAAAGAGTTTAACAGCTTTAAGGTTGATCAAGGAAAGCATGATGGTCAGAGTACATGAAGGCTTTTCTAAAAATAAGGCACCTTTATTTGATGGGAAAAATTATGCCTTTTGGAGCATAAGGATGAGGACTTACTTGATGGCCCTTAGATTATATATTTAGCAAGTAGTGATAAATAAATATGAAGAGCCACAAACACCTATAACTACTCCCATGGATAAGAAGGACAGTGAAAATAATGATAAAGATTTAAATGTTATTTTATGTGGTTTATATGAATTATAATTTTTTAAAGTTATGAAATACAAATCTACTCATGAGACCTGGGTAAAATTTGAGAATATTTGCAAAGGTGATGGAAAATTTTAGCAAGCTAAGCTTCAAACTTTTAGGAGACAATTTGAGAGTCTAAAAATGGAAGAGGAAGAAAATATGACAAATTATCTTTTGTAGGTTGATCAAATAGTAAATCAAATTCAAGGTCTTGGAGAAAAATTAGAAGAGTCAATGGTGGTACAAAAGTTTTTGAGATCTCTACCATTGAGATACGATGCAAAGGTTTCTACAATTGAGGAAATGAAGGATCTAGCCAAGTTAAAGATGGATTAACTACATGGTATTCTTATAGCATATGAGATGTAGATCGAACAAGAAAAACCCTCAAAGAGGGAAGCTACTTTCAAAACATCTAAGAAATACAAATCCAAGATTTAAGAATCAAGTGATAGCTCCAATGATGAAGAAGATGACAATGAAGCCCTATTCATTCACAATCCTAAAAAGGGCATAGGTAAATATCAAGGAAAGTTACCATTTAAATGTTTTAAATGTGGTAAAATTGGATATTTTTTAGCTAAGTTCCTAAATAATAATAATGGTGACAATGAAGAAGGAAAGCCTACATACAAGAAAAATTTCAAAGGCAAATACATTCGAGAAGAAGAGTTTATACTCTAAAGATCTTAGCTCAGTCGAAGACAATGGAGTCAGTGACTCAGTTGAAGAAGATATTTTATTCATGACCATACATGAAAATGCCTCCATAAGTAAAAGTAGAGATGATCAAGAAGAAGAACAAAATAAAAGTGAGGATGAAGCTGAGGTGAATCTAGAAGGAGAACTCATTTGTGCCTTAGAAAAATTAAAAGCTCTTAAGAATAAAATCAAAGATTGAAGCTCTAAAAATTGAGAAAAATGAAAAGGATTCAGAGGAAATAATTGAAGATCTAAAATCACACATTAAAGAAGCCAAAAATAATGAAGAATATCTAACAACACAATTGAAAAAAGTAAGTAAAGAATGTGAAAGGTATGTTGTTGAAATTGCCTTTTTAAAAGAAGATATCGAGAAAACAAATAAATAAACCAATGTTGAGAATAACACTAATATTTTGAATAAGATATTAGAAAGTTAAATGTCAATGTTAGATAAGATAGGTATTAGATTTGATAAAGAGAAAGGGGAGGCCACTACTTTCATATAACCTTAAGATAAGGTTAACATAGAAAAATAAAAGAGCTATGTTGAAGCCCTTAGAAAAGAGGGAATGAAAAAGGAAGAAGTTAATAATGCAAAGGCCAGCACAAAAAAAAAGGTTGGAAGGAACATAGCTACAAAATACCACTAGGTTAAAGATAAACAAACCAAAATAGGTTTTATTTTCATGGTTATTATTTTTCTTGTAATGGTTATGGTCATAAGAAAATAGAATATGGGAAAAGAGATAACAATTTTAGAAATAAGGAGAAGGGAACTCATACAGAGTCAAGTAGAATCCATAACTCTTTTTTCCTCTATCAAGATTTAATGAAGAATCCATAGTGTGTTACAAGTGCAATAATTTTAAACACATAGCCTAACATTATAGAAGCATGTTTGAGTTAGTCAAGAAGGACCAAGGCTTCAAGGCTCCATTCATCAAAAAGAGAGTTCAGATAGATTCATGGAAGAAAAAAAAAACTAAAGAGTCTATGTTAATCTAGACAACTTTGCATGTAAAAAATGAAGAACAACCATGGTTCATTGATAGCAGATGTTTGAGGCATATAATAGGAGACCAGAGTAATTTCATAATCTAAAGAAGATCAATAGTGGCATAGTGAAATTTGGAGATAATACCAATGCCCAGATAGATAAAAAAGGTACATTAAGTATGCATAATGGTAAAACCAAGATTGAGAATGTATTATATGTAGAAGGTCTTAAGCATAATCTATTGAGTGTAAGTCAAATATGTGATCAAGGACACACATTAAAGATTTATGCAGAAGGTTGTGAGATTAGAAGAAAAGATTTAGATGTGTTGATTATCGATGCTCATAAGATAGGCAATAATTTATATATGTTATCAGATATCAAAGGTCAAAAATGTTATTTGAGTCAAGTTGAAGAAGGTTGGCTGTGGCACAGCAGAATGGGACACAAATTTTGACAATCTTGTCAACATCATCAAGAAGTAAGCAAGTAGAGATCTTCCAAAGATTACAAAACCCCCTAACACACTTTGTGAACCGTGTCAGCATGGGAATCAGGTCAAAATATGGTTCAAGACAAAGGAAAACTCAACTACTCAAATGTTAGAGCTTGTTCATACTGATCTATGTAGACCTACTAGGACTCAAAGTACTCAAGGTGAGAAATACTTCATGTTTCTTATTGATGATTTTACATGAATAATTTGGGTGATGTTTTTGAATAAAAAATTATAAGCTTTCAACCACATCAAAGCATTCAAGGCTTTAGTTGAGAATGAAACTATTTTGAAGATTAAGTGATTGAGATCAAATAAAAGAGGAGAATTTATGTCAAATAATTTTATTGAGTATTGTGAAGACCATGGGATAAAGAAACATTATTTAGCAGCTAGAACTCCATAGCAAAATGGAGTAGTTGAGAGGAAAAATAGAACAATTTAGGAGATGGTAAGAACAATGCTAAATGAATCTAAGATATTAGACAAATATTGGAGATATGTAGTAGACACAATAGTGAATTTATAAAATAGAGCATTGTTGAGAGTCAATAGTGATAAGACTCCCTATGAGTTATGGAAAGGCAAACCAACTACTGTTAATTATTTTAGATTTCTCAGCAATAGATGCTTTATAAAGAAAATTGATGAAAATTTTTGTAAGTTTGAATCTAGAGAAGATGAAGGCATATTTATTGGATACTCCAACAAAATTAAAGCTTACAAATATTATAACAAAATAACTAAGAAGATAGTTGAAATTTTAAGTGTTAGGATAGATGAAGATGAAGGACAAAGACCTAGTGATCCGATAGACATTCCTGAAATCATTAAAGAAGAAGATTTTGAAGAATCAAATGAAGATGAGAAGGAGTGAAAGGACACCAAAACCCCATCTAAATATGTCTAAAGAAATCATAATAAAAGTGACCTCATTGGGAACATAAATGAAGGAGTTCTCACCAGAAGAATGATAGTAAGTGAATCTGAGCAAGTTAATTTTTCTTTGTTATCCAAAATTCAGCCTAGAACTTTTTTAGAAGCTAGACATGATGAGCATTGGGTTAAATCAATAGATGAAAGAATTAAATTAGATAGAAAATAATGATACTTGGTAATTAGTGCCTATACCAAAAGATAAAAATGTGATAGGAAAAAAATGGGTATATAAAAATAAGTTAAATGAAGATGCTAAAGTTACTAGGAATAAATCAAGGTTAGTATGTAAAGTATACGCTCAGATTGAGAGTATAGATTTTGAAAAATCTTTTACACAAGTGGAAAAGCTAGAGGTTATATAGATGTTTATTGCATATGCAATGTTTAAAAATTTCAAAGTGTTTTAGATGGATGTTAAGTCTGCTTTCATGAATAGGAAGCTAGAAGAGGAGGTCTACATTGAGCAACTTGAGGATTTTTTTCTCTCAAATGACAGTAGATATCTGTGCAGATTGAAGAAATCACTATATGGATTGAAACAAGCTCCCAGAGCTTGCTATGTGAGGCTTGACAGGTACCTACAAGATCAAGGCTTCAAGAGAGGTTTTGCTGATAGTAATCTCTACATCAAAATAAAAGGTGAGCACTATTTGATTGTTGTGGTATATGTTGATGACATAATATTTGAAGCTAATAGTGAAAAGATGACCAAATAATTTTTTGATAATATGCAAAAAAAATTGAGATGTCTATGATTGGAGAATTGTAATTTTTTGTAGGATTGTAAATATCTCAGTCAAATAAAGGTGTTTTCATATCTCAAAGTAAATATGCCAAGGCTATGTTAAAACAATTTGGTTTTGAGGATTGTGCACTAGTTGGTTCACTAATGGGTACAAGGAACAAGGTAAGGATGAAGATTAACTTGATGCAAATCAGTCCTTGTATAGATCTATGATTGGTAGTCTTTTATATTTGAAATCATTGAGGCTAGACATCATGCATGAAATAGGCATGGTCACGAGATATCAAGCATCCTTGAAGGAGAGTCATTTTCAGTTGGTGAAAAGAATATTTAGATATATCAAGGGGAAATTGGATTATGGATTGTGGTATCCTACAAGTAGATATTCCACTTTGGATGCTTATACATATTTAGATTACATAGGTTTTTTATATAATAGTAAGAATATAAGTGGAGGAGCTTTCTTCATCAGTGATAGCTTAGTATCTTGGCTAAGGAAGAAGAAGAACTCAATATCACTTTCTATAGCTAAAGCAAAATATATTATAGTAGTGTTTTGTTGTACTCAAGTGCTTTGGATGAAGAAAAAATTATAAGACATCAAGGTAAAATATGATGAACCTATCTCTATTTACTGTGACAACACAAGTACTATTAATATTTCTAAAAATCTAGTGATGCATTCAAGAACAAAACAAATTCCTATCAGATATCGCTTCTTGAGAGAGCAGGTTATAGATCAATAGGTTAATATGGAATATATTAGTACTATAGATCAAATTGTAGATATCTTCATAAAATCACTACCAAAGGAAACATTTGAGCATCTACGAGAGAAGTTGGGAGTAATTTCTTTTACTTACTATCATTGAGGATCAACATAGGTTAAGGGGGGGCTAAGTGTTAGCTCTAGGGAAAACCCTTTGTCATTGATGTCAAAGGGGTAAAATTACAAGATCATGAATAGGAATAGGTTTAAAAAATAGGTTACTATAGTAAGGGGGAGTTAATGTATGTTTTTAGTTTGTTCAATTTGTAGTTTGTGTAGGTCTCAATTTCAAGTCAGCTTGTATAGTACAAGTTTCAAAATGTTGTAGTTTACTTTGAGGTTGCCATCAATGACAAGGGGGGAGATTGTTGGAAATATTGTCACTGATATCAAAGGTCTAGTAGTGATGGTTACAAAGGCCTCATAACATTTAATGTCTAAATGTGTTTTTAATGTTCATATCTTAGCTAAATTGTGTTAATATTATTTAAATATTAACAGATATTTTTGTGGTTGCATAAAGACAACAGAGGGTGCATGAGGAAGTCAAAGAGTCACCAAGTAAAGACAAAAGAGGGAAAGAGCACATTTTCTCATGAAGGGTCACCTTGAGGAATTTGAAGATTCATCAAATAAAGACAAAAGAGGGAAAGGACACTTCTCCTCATGAAAGGTCACCATGTGACTTTTCAAATGAGAGAATTCAAAGGGTCATGCAAGTTTGAAACCATTTTTCATGTGAATTGAAAGGTCTCAAAGGGTGAAATTCAAAGGTCACTTTGGAAAGAAATAAAAAGAGGCTTTGGAAGCCATTTGTAATATGCAAGTGCATGGTTTGTAAATAAATTTTGTAATCACTTTATATAGCTAAGAAGAGAAAGAGGAGAGAAGAGAAAAAAAGGGGAAAAAAAAGAGATATAGTAGTGCTCTATCATTTGTTGAGAAAGCAACATTGAGAGATAACTATGTTTTATACACAAAAGGGGTTGGTGCTCATGTGAGTGGGTGCTCATAGATCATTGTTGTGTTGGTGCTTAGCAGAGGGGTTGGTACTCTTGTAATTTGGTGCTTGTGAAAATTTTAAACTTGATTTGGTGCTCATTTACATACTTGAGATAGTTCTCATGTTTTTTCCACTTTGGGTTTCCATATAAAAATTTTGTGTCTCTCTCTCCTATGTGGTGCATGTTATTACTTTCATTTTTATTGCATATCTTGAATGTATGACTAAGTAGTTAAAATAAAAGAATTTAGTTAATTAAAAGTTTTAAAATATATATGATATACTGATTCACCCCCCCCCCTCTCAGTATATCCCATTCTTAACAACGTAGACACCTAAATCTGGCCACTGATAACCTCCAATCAGGATTTTCATCAATTTCCATCCAAAATGTATAATTTGGCCTAAAAACAATAAAACATGCTAAATGATGTGAAAATGACATATCTAAGTACCCATTTTGGCCAGGGTATCACTAAATGGGGTAATGTAATTTATGAGCTAGCTAACTTTGATCAGATTATTTCAAGTCAAAATGCTAATTTTGCACCCACGTGCTCTAGACTGCTCTTTTCTATCAAATTTTCTTCACACGTTGTGTGCCTTTGTTATTTTTTTCGGTAACATTATAAATGGGAATATGGTTCTAACGCATCTGACAGTGCCTTCCAATTCTAATCTAGTCAAATTTAGGACCAATAACAAGGCATTCTGATCAATTTGGGTAATTTGTGCACAATGTGCTTAATCATGCTTAAGAGCTAATTAACCCAAATCAAGGCCTAATTAATAATTCCATGAAAACTTGTTGAATAATTTGTTTTGGAAATGAATATTTAATATTTGCATCATCAAGGGACCTTATTTCTTGGCCACCGATAACCTCCAATCAAGATTTTGGCCAATTTCCACTCAAAGCATGCAATTTGGCTTAAAAACACTAAAATATGTGAAACTAACATATTCAAATGCCAATTTTGGTCAGGGTGTCCCTAAATGGGGCAATGCAATTTATGGGACAGCTAGCTTTGATTAGATCACTTCGATTCAAAATGCCAATTTTGCACCCACATGCTCTGGATTGATCTTTCTTATCAAATATTCTTCACAAGATGCATGCCTTTGTTATTTGTTGTTGGAAACATCCTAAATAGAAATACACATCCAACGCATCTGATAGTGACTTCCAATTCTAATCCATTCAAATTTAGGACCAATAATAAGGCATTCTGATCAATTTGAATAATTTGTGCATAAAGTGCTTAATCATGTTTAAGAGCTAATTAACCCAAATCAAGGCCTAATCAAGAATTACATAGAAACTTGTTGAATACTTTGTTTTGGAAATGAATATTGAATATCTACATCATCAGATGACTTCATTTCTTGGGAAGACATCTCTAGGCCATAAATTCCATAAATATCAGATTTATGCCCTCCATGTCTCATCAATGCCTTCCATGATGCCCTTCATGCCTCTTAATTGCCTCTTCTTCCAATGTCATGATGAGCATAATTAAAAAACTAACTCCAAAAATTGAACTAATCCTCAACCACACATCTCAATCTTGAGATGGATGGTTAAGGTTGATTCAAATTAAATCCAAAAATCTATAAATATGAGGCCTTACAACATCATTTTTAAGCTTAATTTGTGCAAAGTTATAATGCAAGATTGGTTCCAAAAGCTTCATGTAACTAGTGTTATTATGCCAAATTTATTCCAAGCCAAGCCAAGCCATAATCCAAAGGTTCCAAATAGAGATGGAGGTATCCAAGCTTCCATTGCTAAGGACTTCATGAGCACAAGCTAAGCAAGCCACTACTACAAAGGCATTTAGGGCATCCAAGGAAGGTGAAGGAACTCTTATATTTGATCCCTTACTTTTTAGTTGTGCTTATCATTTTATTTTGTTAACTAAGCTCTCCCTAATGTCTAGTCCTAGAGATGTTATGCTATTAGTGTGTTTATTTCATTTTGTTTTCATTTTGGAACTAACACCATACTAACCATCCTCTCTTGAGTCAAATTCCTAGGTCACATAATGACATGCCTAGTGCAACTAGATGCATCCTATACCTGAAAGAGATCCTTTTGAAACTATAAAATATTTATTTAAGCCTTTGAAACTATTAAAAATTGATTTTCTAACTTTATTTTGCCATTTTTGGTTGTCATAGTTTTTACATAGTAACTGATGTCAAAAGAAATACCGACATCAGTTACTTGGCTTAATCGACTTCAATCAGTAGAACCGACCTCAATTAGATCTTAGTTAGCCATAACTGATGTTAGTGGTAATAATCAATGTTGGTCAATGTATTTTTCCAAAAACATAGACCTGAGACCTACTTTTTCAAATTTTATTATTTCAAACTCAAAGGGGCTTCAAAGCTAAAGGACATGCTAACAATTTTTCTATAGGACCAACCAGGATATTTTCTCAAAACGTATTTAAATCACCTCTTGCATGCTTAAAAATGAATTAGGAACTTTGTTTTGGGTGTTTAACAATGAATTTAGATGTTTTGGTGAATGTTTTTCAAATTTTTGTGACTAAGACCAAGGGGTCAAATGAACACCACCAAACATTTTATTTAGGTTTAAAATTGAACACACTTGTCAATTATTGCTTGAAATAGTTGTTTTGTTGGATTTTGTTTGGAAAAAAGAGGAATGTTACATGTATACTCTTCCATTTGTCCCTTATAGGGAACCATTGGAATCAAAAGAACCATTCCTATTACAAATAGCCTAGTTCAAGGCTTAGAAAGAAAGTCATCTAAAGCACTCCCAAAAAACTCATCAAAGTTTAGGTGACCCTGAAAATGACCCTAAAGTCTTTTTATTAGTATTATATTTTCATGCAGACTTGGATTGTGAGGGGGACGTAATTACCTCACATGAGTTCTTTAGGGAAGCTTTGACCTAGGGTTTCATCTCCTGACATTGACTTTACTTACTCCTTTTGAGTTGCACATAAGATGTATCTGCATTTGAAAATTGCACTACACAGAGTGACCAATAGGATATAGTGGTTGTAAAAAGGACTAGACCTTTTTACAACTAGCCAATGCCATGATCACCCAATTTTTGTGCTTGTATTTTATATTGTTTGACATGAAAGTCATTGTGTAATTGATTCCCCTAGAATGATCGAAACCTTGTTAGTTTTAGTCAACCCCATTTTGTTAGGTTGTGGAGCTAAAAGCTTCACTATATGCAAACATGGAGGAGGTTGCTGAGTGTCACAGTCACCGGCATCGGTCAGGCCAACTGGCATTGGTCAGGCCAACTAACGTCAGTCAGGGGTGGACAAGAAGCTACCAACATCGATCATATATCGGCCGACATCGGTCATCTCCAGACAGACAGCGACTGACGTCGGTCACCTGTGTGGTTCCAGAACTACTAGTTTCATGAATAGTTTGTTTAATAAACTACTTGTTTGCATGTAAAGACTAATTTTAGTCTTGGAGCTGCGTGTCTAATTATTTTAATTAGAGGTCTAAATATTGTTTGCATGGGATCTATATAATAGACTCATGGGGCTATATTGTAATTGAGGACAAGGAAGAGATCCTTTCGATTGTAAGATCTAGGTTTGCAGATGTGCAAAACTAGGTTGATCTACAAGTGTTGCAAGATCAGGTTAGATCTACATGGTAAGTAAGATCATTTGATTTTCAAGTTGTTGCAAGTTCAAGGGAGATCTACTTGGAATACTTTGAGTACTTGTGTACTGGTAGTATTGTTAGTAACTGGTGGAGGTGAACAACAACTCTATGTTTGAGTTGTTTGTTGTGACCATAGTTGAGAGAGAGAACTCTTGAAGAAGATTATTGTATGCCCTAGAGGTGTGGGAAGAAGAGTGTGACTTCTTTATTGTAATTTCTTCCAGAAGAGTATTAATATAATTGGGTATTGTCTCTCAAATTCTGTGTTGTTTTTGATTTCTAGTTACTTGTTACTTCTGGTTAAATTCCGTGTTTAGTTGTTTATACAAGGTAATCAATTGTGCTCCTAATCCTGACAGTGGAATTAGAGTTGTTTGTTATTCTAGATTCCTGACAAAGTGGTATCAGAGCGAGGTTGCAAGGAGCAAGTTTGTATTTGATTACAGGTCACTCTCAGGGGTTTCTGATTGAGTGGGAGTATAGCAATGGCAGAAGTACGTAAGCTAAGAATGGAGAAGTTTAACGGCAAGAATTATCAATTATGGAGGATGTAAATAGAAGATTATCTGTATCAGAAAGATTTGTACTTACCATTGGGTGGGGTTGCAAGCAAGCCCACGAATATGAAAGATGAAGAATTGAAGGTTCTTGATCGGAAGGCTCTGGGATCTATAAGGTTGAGCCTGACATCGTTTGTGATTTCCAACTTATCACAGGCTAAGACAACGGTAGAGTTAATGGGATCTATGGAAAATTTATATGAAAAACCCTCAGCTTCGAATAAGGTATTTCTTATGAAGAAGTTATTTAATTTGCAAATGTTGGAAGGTGGATCTATACATAGTCATCTTAGTGATTTCCATGGTTTGGTAAACCAGTTAATTTTAGTCAATATTGTTTTTGATGATGAAATTAAGGCTCTCTTAATCTTATGCTCATTACCTGAAAGTTGGGATAGTTTGGTAATGGCAGTTAGCAATACTACATCTACTTCAAATATTTTGAAAGTTGATGATGTTGTTAGTGTAATCTTGAATGAAGAAATTCATAGGAAAAGCATAAGGGAATCATCAGGGAATGCTTTAAGTGTTGAAAGCAGGGGAAGGCAAAGAGAGAAGATCGAGCAAGGGAGATCAAGGTCAAAGATAAGTAGGAGATCTAAATCTAGGTATGGCAAGATAATCTGCTAGAATTGTAGAAAGGCAGGGCACATAAAGAAAGATTGTAGGTTGGTTGAAGATCAACATGAAGGAAATGAAGAAGCAGATGTTGCATATATTGTTACACAGGATGCTCTTGTATGTTCCTTAGATAAAGTGGAATCTTGGGTGTTAGATTTTGGTGCCTCTTTCCATGCAACCCCAAATAGAGCATCTTTTCATGAATATGTCCAAGGAGACTTTGGAAAGATTTATTTAGGGGATGGTAAGCCTTGTCAAATGGTTGGCAAAGGGAAAGTGCAGCTGAAATTGCAGATGGGCAACACATGGGTGTTGAACGAGGTCATGCATGTCCCAGTCCTGAAGCAGAATTTGATTTTTGTTGGAAAGTTGGGTGATGAGGGATGCACAATAACTCTCACAGTGGATTCTTAGAAAGTTTCCAAGGGTGCACTTGTTTTAGCAAGATTTAAGAAAGTAGGTACTCTTTATCTATCTACTTGTATTACTGATTCTCCTTCTAGTTTATCTACTTCAGCTGTAGATTCAAAGATGTGGCTCTATAGGCTTGGTCACATGAATAAGAAGGGGATGCATGTTCTTGAGTCAAAGGGTAAGAGTTTAGATCTGGAAAGCATAGATCAAGATTTTTGTAAGCAACAAAATAAAGTAGGTTTCTTGAAACACATGCTACAAGAAAGGATCAGGTCTATTGCACAAAGAGGAAATCTGATGTTTTTGACAAAAATAAGAAAGCCTTGGTTTTCTAAGAGAAGATGACAGATAGAGATCAGTCACAGGGGCTGAATAATTCTGAGCAGGGCAGTTTGGATAGGGTTTTGATCTAAGGTAAGCTCACAGTTAAAAAGTCATCACTCATAAGAAAACACAGTTATCGATGTCAGTCAAGTGGAATTGATGTCAAACAAGTAGGTACCAACATCGGTCATGTGCAAATCAGAGTCGGTGGTGTCGAGCAAGTGGTGACTGATTTTGGTCAGGGAACCAGCATTGGCAACCAGGTGGACACCGATGTCAGTTAGGGAACTGGCATCGGTGATCAGGTGGGATCGACATCGGTCGAGTGTAGACCAGAGTCAACCAAAAAATAGATTTTGGGAAGACAGTAAGCTATCAAGGGGTCTCAAACACCCATGAGGAGGATTAAAAGTGTAAGTAAACCTCAAATTTGTTATTCCCCTTCTTTAAACTACTTGTTGCTCACTAATGGTCAAGAACCAAGAAGTTTTAAAGAAGTAGAGCAGGTAGAATCTAGGAAATAGTGGGAGCATGGCATGAATGAGGAATTTGATTCCTTGGATGAGAACCAAATGGGAGATTTGGTAGAGTTGCCAGCCAGAAAGAAAGCACTGAAAGACAAATGGATTCCTAGGTTAAAGAAGAGAGAGAATGGACACGTGAGATAGAAGGCCAGGGTATATGGTCTTGAGCAAGCTACAAAACAATGGAGGTTTGACAGGTGTGTGACAAAGCATGGCTTTAGTCAATGTCAATGTGACCATTGTGTTTTCTTTACCAGATTGGATAATATTAGATACATTATCTTGTTACTGTATGTAGTGTGTATGCTTGTTTTAGGGTCACACATGCAGGGAGTTGTTGAGCTAAAGGTAAAGTTAGTTCACAGGTATGTCATGAAGAATTTGGGAGCAATGAAATTCTTTGGCATGAGTATTCCTAGAGATAGGGAAGATCATAGGTTGATGTTGTCTCAAGATGATTGTGTGAATAAGGTAGTGGCGAGGTTCAAGATGTAGGATGCAGAATTAGTTAGCACACCTATGGATGGACAGTTCACAAAATAGTGTCCTAATTCACATGATGAGGTTAAGTACATGTGTACTAGACCTGAGTTTGCCCAAGCAGTGGGTGTTGTCAATGAGTTCATGTCCAATTCGAGAAAGAAGTACTAGAAAGTAGTTCAGTGGATTCTCAGGTATCTAAGAGGGACCAGCAATAGGTTAACATGCTATGCAGGGTCAAACACTTTGGAAATGGCAGGGGACTTGAATGATAGGTGTAGCACCACAGGATGTGTGGTGGTTGGTCTTCAAGATTGAACTTGAAGAGGGATACAAGCCAGGAAACAAATTAGATGATGTATAGGTACAGGTATAGGTGTAGTTATATATCTCTAAGTGGGAGATTGTTAGGTTGTGGAGCTAAAAGCTTCATTATATGCAAACATGGAGGAGGTTGTTGAGTGTCACAGTCACCGGCATCGATCAGGCCAACTGACATCGGTCAGGGGTGGACAAGAAGCTGTCGACATCAATAATATATTGGATGACGTCAGTCATCTCTAGATAGATAGCGATTGACGTCGGTCACCTATGTGGTTCCAAAACTGCTAGTTTCATGAACCGTTTGTTTAACGAATCGATTGTTTGCATGTAAAGACTAATTTTAGTCTTGGAGCTACGTGTCTAATTATTGTAATTAGAGGTCTAATTATTGTTTGCATGGGATCTATATAATAGACTCATGGGGCTGTATTGTAATTGAGGACAAGGAAGAGATCCTTTCGATTGTAAGATCTAGGTTTGCAGGTGTGCAAAATCAGGTTGATCTGCAAGTGTTGCAAGATCAGGTTAGATCTACATGGTAAGTAAGATCATTTGATTTGTATTTTGTTGCAAGTTTAAGGGAGATCTACTTGGAGTACTTTGAGTACTTGTGTACTGGCAATATTGTTACTGACTGGTGGAGGTGAACAACAACTCTATGTTTGAGTTGTTTGTTGTGACCATAGTTGAGAGAGAGAACTCTTAAAGGAGATTATTGTATGCCCTAGAGGTGTGGGAAGAAGAGTGTGACTTCTTTATTGTAATTCCTTTTGGAAGAGTATTAATACAATTGGGTATTGTCTCTCAAATTCTGTGTTGTTTCTGATTTCTAGTTACTTGTTACTTCTAGTTAAATTTTGTGTTTAGTTGCTTATATAAGGTAATCAATTGTGCTCCTAATCCTGACAGTGGAATCAGAGTTGTTTGTTGTTCTAGATTCCTGACACATTTTGTCATACCCTTACTAGGATTTGGATGGGTATACTTAAGATTATTTTAAGCATTTTCTCATTTAGTATGTTTTGAGACTAAAACTTGTTTGTTTGTTCATAAATCCATGTCAAAACCAATTTATTTATACGTCACTCTTTTATCTAAAAAGGCATTATGCTAGCCATTTTACACCACACTTGTGCCTTATAATTTATGCTAAACTTGTTTATATGTGTGTCATTTGAGTTGCATAGGATAGCATTATGTTACCCAAATCATGTTAAACCATTTTTCCTTTGTGTCTTTTGAAGAATAACATAGATCACATCATTTGAGCATGCTTATACCATTAGGTTGCTCAATTTGTTTCAAGACTAGTTTACCTTGCACCAAAAACCATTGTTTCAAACCATGTCATGTATACCATTTAGACCTTTGTATTGTGCCATTGTGTTGTCCAATCTTGTCTAGCATGTTTGGTCTAATCTTAGTTTTCAACATTGAGTTTTCAATTAGTCTTGTCAAGTTTGGATCCAAACATTGATTAATTTATGTTTAGGCCTCAATTCATGGGGGTGATACATGGATCTTTCTCTTTTGGGTTGCATAACCTCAGTTAATCAATTATCTAAATTTGAAAACTATTGATGGTTTGTTTGTTTAAAGTCTATCTTCATCATTGTTTGTGCCTTTATTTGGAAGAACACAACCTTTCTAAAAGAGCCTTTTATCCTATGTCTTATGCCTTATGCTAATTGATCATGTTTATGTTTGATTCTATATGTTGGGTCTATGCCAAAGTTGTTTCCAAACTTGTTAGATTAAATCAAATCACATCATGCATGTTTGTTTGAGCCTATGTTTTGACTCTGTGTTTGGACAAAAGACCTAACAACTCAACTTTTCCCTTTCCTAGTTTAGATGTTGTTTAAAAAACTTTGACTTAGACCTTTGACATGTCATTTTTTATTCAGATGCTTGACCTTTTGTGCATGTGACATCTGATGTTATACATTTGACATTAGGTTGTTTTATGTCAAGTCTTAAAATAAATCATTTTGGAGATACAACTCCACTTTCAGACCACATTGGAGATACAACTCCACCCCTTCGACCAAGTTAGACCAAGTTTGAACCATTTTCCATTTGGACATAGTTTTTTAGAGTTTTTTAAACTCTAAGTCTTTTTGTTTTTGGATCTTTCGTCATTTACATGGATATGTCTAACTACACTTATGGGGGAATCACTTACAATCTAACTTATGATAGAATGGCTACACAAAATTACTTTTATGGATTTTGTCAAGACCCCA
Source organism: Torreya grandis (assembly GCA_037957365.1). Lineage (NCBI taxonomy): Eukaryota > Viridiplantae > Streptophyta > Pinopsida > Cupressales > Taxaceae > Torreya > Torreya grandis. Next base: position 2,804,175 of record JARHVA010001238.1, read on the forward strand.
ATGATGCTAATATGGTTTGTGAGATAGATTTCTATCCAACTCATATTAATCATTCATGGGAACAAAGACATGAACCAACTCATGATCCAACTCGAGACCTAGATTGGTATGAAGAGGCTTGTGAGGAGGATTTTGAATACCCAACTACAGATAATGTTATTTGGGATACAAATCCGTACCCTCTTTAAAATAATCACTACATGAAACACAATGAATAACTATCTTATGATCCAACTCAAGACTGGGATGATATGATTTATGAGGAAGACTTGGATGCTTTTTCTTTTGGAAGTAACCTATTTTCATGACATCCTTTTGTTATCCAATCATTGGCTACCCCTAACCCTCCTTTGTTTTATACAAGCTATCAAGCTCTGCAATATCTAGGGAATGCCATTACCATTCCGAGACCTACTCCTTTGGCTTGTATGAGAAATCAAGCTCCATAATGCCCCTTCATCATTATAAGACCTAGTCCTTTTGCTTGTGCAAGAAACCAAGCCCCACAACTCCCTATCATTACCATCTCAGGAATTTTTCCTTTGGCTCATGCAAGAAATCATGTTCCCCAATGCCCTACCATTATCCAACCATAGGCCATTCTTCCTCCAATACCAATTCCAACCAAACCTTAATCGATATACTTTTTTTAAGGCCAAGCTATGTTCAAAATTGGTATTTACTAACTCATTAAAAACCAAGGCCAAGAGAACCAACCAATCAGAGATGTTTCTATTGAATTAACCATTTGTGATAAGTCAACCTATGATAAATTGCCTATTGATCCTATACCAATTGTCAAGGAGTCTCACTCTGATAAGCCAATCTTTATTGAGTCACTTCTTAATGATTATAACTGCCATTGGGCAAATCATTACCTCAACCATGTGCCTATTTTTCAAGAGCCTCTTATTAACAAGCCAGCCTTTGAGGAGTTATCTCTTGACCTTTTTCCCATCTTAGAGGAGTCTCATTTTGACAATGAGTCTTTGTGGATCCCATCATGTCATAACAATTTTTACTTGTCCAAAACTAAATATTCAACAAGACATCATTATAATAGAGTACCCATCAGATGAAGAATCATAATTAGAGTCAAATTTTATTCTTAAACTAACATTATATTTAGCATCAGAATCAAAATCAACATCAATCTCAACATCAAATTTAGATTCCCTTGAGTTGGAATCAAATTTAGAAGAAGAATATGTTCATGGTTGTTACAAAATTGGTTATGCATGCCTCACAAATCAATTTGAATACATTTGTGATCCTTCTATGGTTTCTGAGTATGAGTACTTTAGCTTTGACACATGTTATCCTATTATTTTCTACAAGGATTGTGCATCCTCTCCCCATTCCATTACCATTCCATGGGCCATTACCATCAACCAAGATAGTCATATTATTGACATTTCATCTCCCACAAATTTTGATTAGTACTGACATAATCATACTTTGTTGAACTACATCCATGGTGACATAGCAGTTAAAGAAGAGTAAGGAGGCCAAGGCAACATTCATGTAGCAGAAGAACACTCTCCTAGTAAGACCTTTTTGGAGGCACTAGGGGATAAACAAAGATCAAAATTAGTATCTTTTAGTGACACCTTTTTAAAGGCACTAGAATATAATCAAAGTAAAATGTTAACATCTCTTTTTGAAACCTTCTCAGAGGAACTATGTGACAATCAAGACAACTTCATTGGTGAAAACCTCATCGAGGCACCAATAGCTGAGCATAAAAGTTCTTCATTATTTATTGAAGATAATATCAAAGATCAAATAAAAATAGATTATAATCTATATCATAATTAGATGGTGGCTACTCTCAAGATCAAACAACAAAAAAATCTGGTGGTCTTGTGGAGAGAAAAAGTCTTTGGCCCTGCCACAACCAAAATTATGTCAAATCTAGCATCAACAACATTACGTGTGACTGAAAGTCCTGATCTTCATTTGTTTCCCCACCATTATACATTCCATTATAATCTACCATTATATTTCACAATCAAAATCCGTCATCTATTATTTTTACTTATACCATCCATGGTTGTACTTTCATTTATAGAGGCTATAAAAATACCTCGTCTTGATGTTTGAAGGAATCAGAATCAATGACCAATGAAGATCACAAAATAATTCTTAGCAACCAAATCTGCATCAAGTTTTTGATAGAGTAGTTATTTAGATGAGGTGTGGGCTAGTAATTAACATGATTGATTATTATTTTTGTATCATTTGTTTATTAGGATGTGCATCTCCCCATCAATAGGAACAATAGAATCAAAAACCACACCCAGGACAAAAACATGTACCATACCATTTCATATTTCTATGCCATTTCCATTCTCATAGATCTTACCTTTCACCCCATCACTTAGGGGCAACCCTCTTACCATTCTATCAAAAACCATCATTATCCTTAGCAAGACCATACCATCCTATCATTCCATTCCTATCTTGACTAAAGCCTATTTTTAGTCATCCTACCCAATCCTATTTTGATCTTAGCTATTTTGATTCTTCCTACAATTTTTGTGAGAGGATTTTGATCAATTTTCAATAATCAATCCAATCCATGATTCAATGAAAATTTATGAAAGTAGTGTGATAGTTGATCTAGCAAGATATCTTTCATCTTATTAAGCTTGTTTATGTGAACCTGATTATAATTGTCTATGGGTAAATTAGTGTTTCACCAATCTTGCTATAATTATAACTACCTATGTTCAAATTAGTGTCATTGACCTATGCCATTGTATCCTAATTATAACCACCTATGGGCGAACTAGGGGCAACACTTATTTATCATACATTGTCGCATCACCTTACCATTGCTATTTTTATTTGACTAGCCATTTGCTAGATTTGAGAACTTATTGAGACCTAGTTGGTTTTTCCCTACCTTTTTGTGTGGATGAAATTACTATAACTTGAGGTCCTTTTAGGACTATATGATTCATGCTCAATTCATGTTGAGGTCACCTTTGTTAGGGACCCCTTATCCAACGGAAGCACAATTGATTACTTTCTTATAAGCAATTAAACATGGAATTATACTAGAATGATTAAGTAACTAAAAACTTGAGACATCAAAGAATTTGAGAGACAATACACACTCTTGTATTAAATATTACTAGAAGAAAATACAATAAGGAAGATGCCACTTCTTCCTCCACCTCAAAGGCTTGCCACACCTCAAGACCTTCTTCCCTCTCTCTCTTGCTCAACACAACAACTCTATAGCCTGAGTTATTATCCCTCCTTGAATGCTTCCGCTGATCTCTTTGACCTTACACCTGTAGATCTCCTTGACCTTGCTTGCTTCAATGCTTTTAATTGCCTGCTTGATAATTACAATACATGCCTCATGGGTCTTTAAATAGAATCCCATGGTTACAAAAATAGAAATCTAACTAAAATAATTAGACACACAGCTCGTGACTATAATTAGTCCTTTAACATGTAAACACTCACTTCACTTAACTGACTGTTCGTCAACAGTAGTTCTGGAACACACAAGCGACCGACGTTGATCCCTACTTGCCTAGTTCTATTGACTAGCTGTCGTCGCCGGTTGCCTTCTGCATTACATCTGACTGACGTCAGTCATGGTGCCGACGCCGGTGCTTTTACTTCTTCAGCAACCTTCCTCATGTCTGCAATAGTTGAAGCTTTTAGCTCCACACCCTAACAATCTCTCACTTGGAGATAAATAGCTGTTATTGTACCTATACCTGTACACCATCTATTTTGTTCCCTTGGCTCTGTATCCCTCTTCAAAGTCACTCTTTGAAGACCAACCACCACTGAACCTGTGATGCAATACCTGTCACTTATGCCAAAAAGAATTTTGCTGCTCCCAAATTCTTCATGACATACTTCTGAACCAACTCTACCCTTAGCTCAAAAAACTCCCTGTATATGAAACTCTGCAACAAGTAACACAATACAGTAACAGGATAATGTAGCTAATATTATCCAACCTGGTAAAGATAAAATACAATGGTCAAACCTCCATTGTCCTGCAGCCTAATCAAGACCATATACCATAGTCTTCTGTCTCACGTGTCCATCCACTCTCTTCTCTAGTATGGGAATCCATCCCTCTGTCCAGTGCTTTCTTCCAGCTGACAACTCTACCAACAAATACCTATTTGGTTCTTCTCCAAGGACTCACACTCCTTTCTGAACCAACTCTACCCTTAGCTCAAAAAACTCCCTGTATATGAAACTCTGCAACAAGTAACACAATACAGTAACAGGATAATGTAGCTAATATTATCCAACCTGGTAAAGATAAAATACAATGGTCAAACCTCCATTGTCCTGCAGCCTAATCAAGACCATATACCATAGTCTTCTGTCTCACGTGTCCATCCACTCTCTTCTCTAGTATGGGAATCCATCCCTCTGTCCAGTGCTTTCTTCCAGCTGACAACTCTACCAACAAATACCTATTTGGTTCTTCTCCAAGGACTCACACTCCTCATCCATGCCAAGCTCCCACTGTTTCTGGATTCTACCTGCATTGCTTCTTCCATCTTCCTAGTTCTTGACAATTAGTAAGCAATATAAAGAAGGTGAACAATGAATATGAGGTTTACTTACCATTTCTGACCTCTATATGGGTGTTTGAGACTCCTTGATAGCTTGCTGTCCACCCAACATCCGTTCCAGTGACCGATCTCGACCATCTCCCAGTCTGCTCTCGACTGATGTCAGTTCCCTACACTGACCCTGACTACCAATGCCATTTCCCTAGTCGACGTTGGTGTCCCCCCTATCGATGTTGGTTCCTGCCTAACCGAAGTCAGACTTCTCCTTCCTGACTCTACTGACCCTGCTGGTCTGCACATGATCGATGCCGGTATCTGGCTGACCGACGTCGGTCCACAGTGATCGACATCGGCGTCTGTGTGTTCCTGTAAGTGATGAAATCTTCATCCACGAGCTCATCTTGGATCAAACCTTTGTCCATACTACCCTGCTCAGATTTATTTAGCCCCTGTGACTGATCTCTATCCTTCATCTCCTCCATAAACACCAAGGCTTCTTTGTTCCTGTCAAAAGCATCAAATTTCCTTTTCCTGCAATGAACTCTATCTATGCTTTTCGAATATGAACATGTACCTTTTGAATCAAGAATGTCCATTCCCTTCTTATTCATGTGACCAAACCTATTAAGCCACATCTTTGAATCTACAGTTGAAGTAGATAAACCAGAAGTAGAATCAGTAATACAAGTAGATAAATAAAGAGTATCTACTTTCTTACCTCTTGCTAGAACAAGTGCACCCTTGGTAAACTTCCAAAAATCCACTGTGAGGGTTATTGTGCATCCCTCATCACCCAACCTTCCAACAAAAATCAAACTCTACTTCAGATTCGAGACATGCATGACCTCCTTCAACACCCATGTGTTATCAATCTACAATCTCAGCTACACTTTCCCTTTGCCAACTATTTGACAAGGCATACCATCCCCTAAATAAAGCACTCCAAAGTCTCCCTGTTCATACTCATGAAATAAATCTCTGTTTGGGGATGCATGAAAAGATGAACCAGAATCTAAAATCTATGATCCTACCTGACAATCCAAAGAAAGTATGAGAGCGTCCTGTACCACAATATTTGCATCATTTGCTTTTTCAATGCCTGCATGTTGATTCTCTTTATCTCTCAACCAACACTCCTTCTTTGTGTGTCCTTTCTTTCCACAAAACTAGCAGGTAATACCTTTGGATTCGGATCTCCTTCTCGACCTTGATTTCCCTTGCTCAAACTTCTCCCTTTGCCTTCCCCTGCTTTTTGCACTTAGAGCATTCCCTAATGATTCACCTATGCTTCTCCTGCGTATTTCCTCATTCAAGATCACACTCACAACATCATAAACTTTTAAGATTTTAGAAGCAGATGCAGAATTACTTACTGCCATAACCAAATTGTCCCAACTTTCAAGCAAAGAACATAAAATCAAGAGAGCCTTTACCTCATCATCAAAAACAATATTGACTGAAGCTAACTGGTTTACCAAACCATGGAAATCACTGAGATGAGTATGTACCGATCCACCTTCCTACATTTGCAAAGTAAATAGCTACTTCATAAGATATACCTTATTAGAAGCTGAGGGCTTTTCGTATAAATTTGCCAAGGATTTTATCAACTCTTCCATTGTCTTGCACTGTGATAAGTTGGAGATCACAGACAATGCAAGACTCAACCTTATGGAACCGAGAGCCTTCTAATCAAGAACACTCCATTCTTCATCCTTCATATCTGTGGGCTTGCATGCAACCCCACCCAACAGTAAGTACAAATCCTTTTGATACAAATAATCCTCAATCTGCATCCTCCAATGTTGATAATTCTTGCCGTTAAACTTCTCCATTCATAGCTTACTTTCTTCTGCCATTGCTGAACTCCCACTCAATCAGAAAACCCTGTGAATGACCTATAATAAAAAACAATAACCTGCTCCTTGCAAACCATAGCTCTGATACCAACTGTTAGGGACCCCTTATCCAATGGAAGCACAATTGATTACTTTCTTATAAGCAATTAAACATGAAATTATACTAGAATGATTAAGTAACTAAAAACTTGAGACATCAAAGAATTTGAGAGACAATACACACTCTTGTATTAAATATTACTAGAAGAAAATACAATAAGGAAGATGCCACTTCTTCCTCCACCTCAAAGGCTTGCCACACCTCAAGACCTTCTTCCCTCTCTCTCTTGCTCAACACAACAAATCTATAGCCTGAGTTATTATCCCTCCTTGAATGCTTCCGCTGATCTCTTTGACCTTACACCTGTAGATCTCCTTGACCTTGCTTGCTTCAATGCTTTTACTTACCTGCTTGATAATTACAATACATGCCTCATGGGTCTTTAAATAGAATCCCATGGTTACAAAAATAGAAATCTAACTACAATAATTAGACACACAGCTCGTGACTATAATTAGTCCTTTAACATGCAAAAACTCACTTCACTTAACTGACTGTTCATCAACAGCAGTTCTGGAACACACAGGGGATCGACGTCGGTCCCTGCTTGCCTGGTTCTACCGACATCGGCCGACTAGCTACCATCGCCGGTTGCCTTCTGCACTGCATCTGACTGACATCGGTCATGCTACTGACACTAGTGCTTCTAGTTCTTCAGCAACCTTCCTCATGTCTGCAACAGTTGAAGCTTTTAGCTCCACACCCTAACAACCTTAGTCCCCCTTTCCATATGCTCTCACTATTTTGTGAGAAACCTAAGCCAAAAGCTCTCACCTTTTTGTGAGCAGGTATATTATCATTCTCTAACAAGTTAAGATAACTCAAAATTCCAAAAACATTCAAAAAATTTCAAAATCCAAAAATATTTGTGCTATCTAAGCTTAGTTAGTTATCCTCGATCCACCTTACTGGGCATTATCATTGTTAGGATGCTTTCTTTGCTTTTATTTTTAGGCTTTCTATTTGTTTATTTATTTCAAGTTGTTTTTTTGTTTGTTTATTTACTTGTCTATTTTTTTACTTTTAGTATTATTCCCTTGACTCAGTCCATATGTGTTCATTGGGTGATTCCTTGCACACATTAATCTTGAGTCCATCCATATTCATCCATTAACATTGTCATCATGGTTTTTATCATTGGTGCATTATTTTTTGAGTGTTTATTAGAGTGGGAGTCAATTCTTATACATATTTTGGCCAAGTATTCATGGTGTTCAATCGTAAAGCCTACCATCATATGCTATAGCAAAAATTAGCTTCAAGAAGGTCTATAATCAATGGAGTTGCAAAAGTTTCTCCTTGGAACCTTGGCAAATCTTTTCACCCTTCTTGATCAAATCAACCCATTAACCATTCTAGTTGTATTGCTAAACAGGATGAGCATCTCCTTATTGGTAGGTATAACTAAATCATTTCTAATAATCAATCTTATTTCTCTATCCATCTATTTCATCACCTTTCACCCGCTCATCTTTAATCTATGTTCCAGTTTATATCCTTGAGTTTTGCTTTCTAATCAACACTAACTAGGGTATAATCATCTTTAGCTAATTCAGGTCCCCATAATTAATATAATAGCCTATGGAAAAATTATTATTTTAAATTTTATTCCTAATTATAACCACCTTTGGTCAAATCAACATATTTTTTACATCAATGCATGCAAGCATTTTTCTATTTGGATTAATCTCAACCATGGGTTAATTATACCTTTCTTCTTGTTTCTTTTCAAGGGATCATCCATCAATAAATGTGATGGCCAATCCTTTGAGGGGGCATCATCATAGGCTTCCCAAAACCATTTGAAGTTTTGTTCTTCAACAATCATATTTTTTTTGGCATACAGGCTATCTCTCATTATTTGAGAAGACATTGATTTGCCTATGGTTTGTAACATCTTCCCAAATAGGGGCAAACTATAAACACCTAAAATTGTCCACCAATAACCTCCAATCAGTATTTTGGATAATTTCTACTCAAAATGTGCAATTTGACTTAAAAACACTAAAACATGTGAAATTGACATATTAAATACCAATTTTAGCCAAGGTATCCCTAAATCAAACAATGCAATTTATGGGCCATCTAGCTTTGATCAAATCATTTCAAATCAAAATCCCAGTTTTGCACCCACATGCTCTAGAATACTCTTTCCTATCAAATATTTTGCACAAGATTCATACCTTTGTTATTTTTGTTGGAAACATCCTAAATAGGAATACACATCTAACAGTGACTTCCAATTCTAATCCAGTCAAATATAGAACCAATAACAAGGCATTCTGATCAATTTGAGTAATTTGTGCATAAAGTGATTAATCATGTTTAAGAGATAATTAACCCAAATCAAGTCCTAATCAATAATTCCATGGAAACTTTTTGAATACTTTCTTTTGGAAATGAATATTGAATATCTACATCATCAAATGACCTCATTTCTTGGGAAGACATCCCTAAGCCATAAATGGCATAAATATTAGGATTCATGCCATCCATGCTCATCAATGCCTTCCATGATTCCCTCCATGCCTCTTAATTTCCCCTTATTCCAATTTCATGATGATTATAATTAAAAATTTAATTCCAAAAATTGAATTAATCCTCAACCATGCATCTGAATCTTGAGATGGATGGTTGAAGTTGATTCTAATCAAATCCAAAAATCTATAAATAAGAGGCCTCACAATATCATTTCTAAGCTTAATTTATGCAAAGTTATAATGTAGTATTAGTTCCAAAATATTGATGAAATTGGTGTTACCATGCCAAAGTTATTCCAATCTAAGCCAAGCCATAAACCAAAGGTGCCAAGAAGAGATGGAGGTAGCCAAGATTTCATTGCTAAGGAATTCATGAGCACAAGCTGAGCAAGCCACTACTACTAAAGCATTTGGAGCATCCAAGGAACATGGAGGAACTCTTGTATTTGATCCCTTGATTTTTAGTTGTACTTGTCATTTTCTATTGTTAACTAAGCTCTCCCTAGTGTCTAGGCCAAGAGATGTTGTGCTATTAGTGTGTTTATTTCATTTTATTTTCATTTTGGAACTAACACAATACTAACCCTCCTCTCTTGAGTCAAAATCCTAGATCAAAATATTGATATCAGATCTTAAGTCCACTAATACATTGGGTATTTAATTATTTCCTATAGCTACGGTGATGATTGGACTTTCAGGATCTCCATATTTTGGTAGAAGTAACTTTCTTGCTAAGAGATTAGAAAACTTATCTACTTGTATGGTTTTGGGATACTATCTTATTCTCCCTAAATTTTTCACACATAATAATTTGATGATTATATTAAGCTTTGGAATGTATTTTATGGCTTGAAATAGTAGTATCTTTATGCTTAGTTTTATTAGTTCTTGGACTCAGTCAGATTCACTTTTATTTGTTATTTCTTTTAGTCTTTTTGGAAATGGAATTGGTGAAGGATGATTAGTTTCGTGAGGTTTTTATTTATCATGAATGTCTTATTTTCCCTTGACTTACTCATTATTAATCCCTAAATTTTCCTTTTAATTATGAATTTCTGTAATGGTGAGCGGAGAAGGACTAGTCAACATTTTTCCTAAATGTAATTGAACATTATTATAATCTGTGGCGTTTACTCCCATAATTTCCTTATTTTTCTATTCCATAAATAGGATTTACTTGTCTATTATTAGGGTTAGCCATTATATTTGTAGATAATTGAGGTTGATTTACTTTTTCAATTTGTTGGGGTTGGCTAGTAGGAGTAGGCATCAACACTTATTGGGGTGAAAATTTATTTTGCTAATTGAATGTTTATTGGGATACCCACTATTGATTTATTTGTATAATCCATTATTGTTGGGTTTATTATGCTACACATGGATGTAGTGATGTCCATTATTTTAGAGACCAAGTTAGTGGTCCCAATGTTTGTGGAGGTGTTGGTTCATACCATGGCATCATCCATGTATTGGAAAGAGCCCTAAGAACAAATTAATTTGGATTTTGATTATAAGAGAAATGATTCCCTTGTCTTTGTATACAATTGAGATCTTCCATTGATTGGATAATCTATTTCAATTGATTTTTAAGGATAGGAAGGAGGATATAATTATTTATGTCATGGCTATTTACATAACAAATACCACACATATTTGTCCTATCAAGAGGGCAGTCTCAGAGAGAATATTTTAACTTATATTTTAGACAATACATAGCTAAAGGTTTAGTAGTGGAATTAAATTTTGATTTCAATTAATATAAATTAGTATTTAATTAAACCAAAATGTTTTTTTTAAGGTTTAAAAAATACTCCATGATTTTTATTACATCATTGCTTCCTTTCCCTATTTTCAGCTTCTTGATATTATCCCTTATTCTTGAGTAGTTCAATCATAATTCAACAATGTCATTGAGACCAAGCTTATTTATGTCTCCGCTTCACATCAAGTTTAAGGATTATTTATTATAATCATCCAATACCTTCAATAAAATTATTTTCATTAGTTCCTCATCTAATTCATATCCACACCTTCTAAAGACAAAAAGGAAATGATCAAGATAGTCTTCCATATTTTCTTTTTATTTTTTGTATTATAAGGAAGAATTCTTATTTTATATATTTTACCCTATAATAATCATGATATTTTTCCAAGAATCCATTTTTTAGTTCATCCCATGTGTGAATGGATTCTATTTGTAATCCCATAAACCACCTCATAGCTAAATCCTTGAGTGTTGAATAAAATAATTTTAAATTTTGATTCTCAAACTTGTAGTCAAAGGTGTGACATAAACCTTGAATTTAAAAACAATTTTTAGGTTCTTATGTTGAATTTTCAATGAAATTAGTAAATATATATGGGGATATGTTTTTTATTAGAACATTTTCATATAGATGTAGGACAATAATATAGGTAAAGGTTCTCCCTGTTGGTTGAACTCTACCTTCCCTAGCCCTATTTTATAGATTTACTATTTTTCAATGTTGTCTCCCATTTATTCATAATAGATTTTTTAAATGGTTATACAAGGAGGTAGTGAATCTTTAGAATTGGCTAGAAGGCTACTTGATTAAGATTCAATAATCTAGTTTACAATATTTTTTAGCCTAGATTACTTCTTTTGAAAGGATGCCTCGACCTCCAGGGAAAGTTCCAAAAGTTTAGGTAAGGATAATATTTGTTCTTATTCAATATTCCAAAGTTATTTTCCTTTAAGTCTTTAATAAAATTTATTTTTATGACCTGATAGTACTTGTGCTTTGCTACAAGTTTTTAGGAATATATCTTCCCTTTGAATCTCTTTGTCTATTAATAAATTTCTTTGATTTATGGGAAGTATTTCCTATTAAACTATCAATTTAATATTTTATATCAAATTGGCATGAAGACAATAGTGGAAAAAATGATGAGGATCATTATGTCCTCTTCATTTAGATGAATGTATCATGTCAATCTAAGTAGTGTCCAATGACACTCAGCAGTAAGATATGTAAATTGATGAGTAATAACTATCTATTTAGGATATTTTGTGGATCATTTATTTATAATTTCTAATCCACTTGAATTGGAATATTATCTATAACTTTTGAAAGCAAACACACTTGTTGAATTGAAATTAATTGGAAGAAAAACACACTTTCTAGAATTGAGGAATTGTATTAAAGTAAACACACTTATAGTCTATTTGTAGAAATTTAAATTACATGAAATATAAACACACATCTAATATAATTGATGAATATATAAATTATTTAGAATGGAAATGTGGAAAGTAATTTTTTTAAAAACACACACATTAACACACAATCTTGCAAGTGAAACACATATCATAATACATAAGAGAATGGATGACAAATTTAAAGACATACAACAATATGAAATAAACATACAAATATCAAAATAAATCTTGCTTATTTGTTGAGTGGACCTTTTCTCTCCCTTAGAATAGGATTATAACAATCTTATATTTGTGTTGAAAAATAGAATTATTTGTGTCATATGAACAAAGTAGCTTGATCAATGTTCTATTATTCTTAACAAACGTGAAATTGGGTGGAGAGCGCGTTGGGAAAAAAAAGACGTTTAGGGGGAAATTTGAATGCTGTCTGCGTGCGCAAGGAGAGATAATGGGCACGCGGGGCACGTCCCCTATGGGCGCGCTAGGCGTGTCCCCAGTGGGCGCGTGGGGCGCATCCCCAGTGGGTGCATGGGGCGCGTCCCCAGAAGTTGATTCTGTAGGCCTGCATGCTGCTCTGCCAGACTTGACTGAACAGGTGGTGGAGAAGCAAACAGGAGGGACTGATCCTGGAAGGAATGGAGGAGGGGATGAGAAGAATAATGGATCACAACTTGTGGGTGATGCAAAAAATGGTATTTCTTTTTGCAGAAATGACCTTTCTCGTGGACTGCGTGGTTCCCAGTTGAGCCAGGGAATGGAGAAAGAGGAAAACAAAGGAGACTTCAATAAGGAAAAATCCTTAGAAGGGTTGAAGGTTGGGTATTCTGAATAGAGGATGTGGTCATCTCTGTTCGGCAAGAAACCCACTGGAAAATCCCCTTTCCCGTTGGTGACTGCAAAAACATGCTGGGAGAAAGGTGAGTATGAAGTATTTATTCCAGATCCTTTAATAGATTTTTCTGTGTCCTCCATGGATTTCACCTTAGTTGGTAAATTTTTAGGAGCTAGACCAGATCTTGAATCACTGACAAAAATGGTTAAAAGGAAATGGGTCATTAGGGGAGAGATAGCTATTGCACCTATGATGAATGGCTTTTATTCTTTTACCTTCAACTGCAAAGAAGATATGATTATGGTGATGTGTGGAGGACCATGGACGTTTGGAAAATGCTCTCTTACCATCAAAAAATGGGAATTGAATATGGATTTATCTGATTCTTTTTTCTTAACAACTCCCATCTGGGTTAGACTCCCTGGTCTCCCTTTAGAGTTCTGGCATGAGGACATTTTCAAAGGAATAGCCAGTGCTTTTGGGGAACTTGTGGCTTTGGACAAGGCTACGGTTACCAAAACCAAACTCCAAACTGCCAGGATGTATGTTAAAGTGGCAGATTTAAACAAGCTCCCAGATAAAGTGGATCTTATCTCCAAGTTTGGTAAAAAGTCTCAAAGAATTTTTTTTGAAGATCTACCCAACTCCTGCTATGCCTGTAAGAAACAGGGGCATTGGGTTAAAAACTGTCCAAACAAAAGCAAAACTCATCTTAATGGTGCTTTGGTTGGGAAAAAGCCCACGGTCCAGCTAAAGAAAGTTTGGAAACCCAAAGAGGATCAGGGACAAGAACAAATGGATAATGAAGAAACTAAAGATTTAAATGCTGAGGAGGGTAAAGAGGTGTCTTTTGAAGATTCTAAAGGCCTAATTCCTGAGGTAGATACAAAGATCTCTCTAGAGAAAGAAAATCCTAAGATAGAAGGAAATGGAAGGCAAGCAGAAACCATATTACCCACACAAAGCAAAGAAGATTTGACAGATTTATCAGCACAAATGGTCCTATACCAAAGGGTAGAGGATCGATGGAGAGAGGCAGAAGGAAAAGAAGTGCTAGAGGAAGGAGAAATCTTGACTGAAACTGGAAATAAAATAGAGGAGAGAGATCCTCTTCTTTCTCAGCCAATGGAGATTTAGGCGGATAATGAAACACCTTTGGAAGAAATTTCAGTGATTGTTAATGGAGAAAATTTAAAATATCTTCCAAACCAAAGGAAAAGGGCTGAAAAGAAGACAAACACTAAGGGAATAGAAACCAGAAGCAACAAAAAAGAGCAGCAAATGAAGGTGAAACACCTTGTTTCTATTATGGATAAACCTGGAAAAAGAGATGGGCAGATTTCAAAAGAGAAACTGGATGTTGGCTGTCCGAACAAGCCCGGAAGAAGACCCATAAGGAAAATCAGAGAGCTAGAAATCAAGCAGAATATAGCTGATGGAAGGCAGGCAACAATTCTGGATTTTACCCCTAAAAAATAGTTATCAATCATTCATTGGAAATTAGGGGGCTGAATGTATAATGAACATAGATGTAATCTCTGAATTACCGTAGGATGTTGCTACTTTTAGTAGGTTTTAGGAATGTCATTCCTGGTGCTTGTTAACGCCTTATCTTTCTTTATGCTGTAACAGGGTTTCGGGGCCCCTTCAAAACCTGCTTTTACCATAATCTAAAACAATCTTATATTTGTATAAACTTCATGAAAAAAGGTTCTCATTGCTTCTAAAAAGTACTTTCAATACCAAAAATAACATGTTAAAATTATTCAATCCTTAGTACTCTATATCTCTCACTTTCTATCATCAAAAGGACATGTTTATATATTACCACATCTTATAAAAAATGTCTTAAGATATATAAACAAATTAACAATATTAGGCTCTAACTAAGATTATGTTTTATTCTAAGACAATAATATAACAACTCCATGTTTTAAGGTAAACTGGTGGAAACTATTGGATTTGGTTCCTTACATGATTCCTAATCTATTATTGTTTGAAACTTCCTTGTCATAGTACATAAGTCACTCATAAGAAAACTTCTATAAATACCATGGCTAAAAATAGATACTAATATTTTTGGAAATTCTATATATAGCTATTAGAATGTTTTAAAAAATATACTAGACTAATTATTATCAAATAATGTATGTCTTACATCAATGAAAAATCCTTAGGTGTTCTATTTCAATCTTTATATAACTATTTAGAACTAGTTTAAGCATATTCAAAGTGAACTAGGCATATTTAGATCTAGACTAGTGATCTTTGGAGCTGGTTTGGATGAGTCCTTAGCAGTCTTATGTAGCCAAAAATAATTATATTATACTATAGTACATTATTATGACCTTTATATACAAAATTTATGATCTTTGGATCTGGTTTGGATATAAAATAAAACTTTATTTTCTCCATGTTTGGGAGGGGAAAGTAATTTTATCCTCTTCATGGTTGGGAGGGATCCTAACTATGACAAGGACAAATTTAGAGCCCTCCCAACCATGGATAGGGAAAATAAAATTTTGTCCTCTTCATGATTGGGATGTATCCTAACCATGCTGAGAAAAATCAATTCTCTTAATGGTTGGGAACCCTTCCAACCATTGAGAGGACACAATTTTTAGTCTTATTTATTGGGAGGGTTCCTAACCATGGAAAGGTAATTCTTTTTAATCTCCATGGTTAGGATGGATCCTAACCATGGTGATAAAAAATATTCTCACCATTATTAGGAGCCCTCCAAACCATGGAGATGGAAAAAAATTCCCTCTTCATCATTGGGAGGGATCCAAAACATGGTGAGAAAAAAATATCTCACCATGGTTAGGATCCATCCCACCCATGGCTCCTAAAAATAGAGAGGCTAAAAATTATGCCCTCCTCATGAGTAGTTAAAATTTTATCTCCCCCTATGGTTCGAGTGTTCCCAACCATGGCGAGGGAAAAAAAAATTCTCCCAATGGTCAGGAGCCCTCCTAACCATGAGGAGGAATAAATATTTGAGGAAAATTATTTTCTTCTTATTTTATTAAGTTGTCAAAAATCTATTTATTATTACCCCAATTGGCTGTGATCTTATTTTAGATCATTATGAAGCCCATGATCATGCCAAAGACAAGAAAAACTAGGTCCAAATCAATATACTTTAAAATGGATTATTATTTAAAACATAATATCCTATTGAATAATCCTCAAAAATGGAAAATGTGTAATCTACATATGCCATGGATTTTAATTACAAACCCTAACATATTTAACCAAATAATATATTGAGACCAAATATACAAATCCTAGGATTCTTATATGAATGTTTCAATGTTCAAGAAATATTATTCTATTTTAGGTGGCTAGTACCTTTGAATTTTCATATCCATAGAAAAGGAGAAAGAGATCAGAGTAGTTTTGGACATTTTATATTCTCATTTAGATGGTGGCCATCAATTAAAAAAACTACAACAATTTTTTTAGACACCGCCTTGGGATGGCCTTAAAGACCTAGATGTTAAGGTTTTATTTGAGTTTTGTAAGGACTTCAGATGTCTTGGGGGTGGGATGCCATTCAAAACAAACTACAAATATGATTATGTTCTCTAAATTCATTTATCATGATTTTAAATATTCTCTTACATGGCATTTTAGTTTATCCTATGAATTTATGTGTTCTTTAAAGTAGTGATAAAGTTGTCGAGTAATGTATAGTAATTGCCAAGAAACTTCCGAGTTCCAAGTCCGAGTAAAAATTTTGGGCTGTAAAGTAATTTTCGAGTATAAGTTTTTGAAGTATATTCCTACCTACCAAACATTACAAAATAATAAGTAAATAACAATATACTATGCATATTTGTTTGATATTATTTATTATAAAAATTGTAGTCTATAAATATAGATAAGATTATTCCTTACATATTTTAAGTTAAAATGGTTTTTAGGACCTCTTAAAGTGTATTTATTCAATTATTTTTATGACTATAGTTTCATAATAAATTGTCAAGTTTTGTTTGATTGTCTTGATTTAATAAGTCATATAGTAAATAATGATTTTAAATTTAATGTAATTGTGCCTAATATTGTTATGTGGTAGGCATATTTTAAATATCTCATCTTCTAATTTATTTAGCTTGTATACTTTATGAATTTCATTTTACTAAGATGTATTAGAGGGTCCACGATGAGTCCACACTATGACCCTTTATAACCATAATATATCATCCCTCACAGCCATTAATATGCCATTTAGGTTGAGTATTTCATGTAGTCTTAGGGCTTATAACTAGTCTAAGGTTGAATATGAATGATTTTGTCTCTTCAAACTTATATGAATTTGAGTTAGCATTATTTACATAATGTTCTAACTATTTACATGTTTAGTCCTCCATTTTTGATATTTACAGGTATTATAACATCTAAATAATAGTCTTGATATGATTCCATAAAGACAAGGAAGGGCCTTAGTCACAAACCTATCATTCTAGCAAAGCTCCAGAATTTGTCAAGCATTATATGGACCCCAACAGGTAGCTACGGATTTTGATAGCCAAGCTACATATTTTAATAGTCAAGCTATAGACTTCCACAACATGGTATAGACTCATCTAAAACATGTTTCTAAGGCATTCTAAAGGTTATTTCATCTATTCCATGTTGATCTAGACTCCTCCATCTATATTTTAGATACTTTATATTTTTGCATATATCTATATATAAACTTCTATCTATATGTAGCTTTCCATTTATAGAAGCCAATGGATATACGTTGCAACTTTAAATAAGATGACATGAATACATTGTATATGATATTTGGTAACCAAATATGGTTGGAAGAAGCAGTTACAAATCCCATGAGGATCTCCCTAACCATGTGTGGATCTTATTGTAATGCTCCTCTTTATTTTAGCCATACAAACCAATCTTTATGAATATCCTCTTGTTTAGTTAGTTAAGTTGTTACCTAGTATTTAGGGATAGTTAGTTTCCTTTGTATTCAATAAAAATCAAATCCTTGCTTGATATATAGAGTGAATAGATATTGTAAGAATTGTTATTTTGAATACATAATACAAGAAGATTTTGTGGCAAAAAATTCTCATTCATTTCTATGCATTAGTCAAGATTGCTTCCTAAGGACTAAATTATTTTGACCCTGAATCGAAGGGTGAGCAAGGGCCCACTCCCCAAGGATATACGACATGTGTAATTTTGGTATTTATAATTTATTTCTTATTTTTTTAATTAGAATTAATACATATACTTTATTAAATTGGATTGATAACCTATAGGTCAATTAGATTATTGATGTGTGTGTACTTTATGATTCAAATGAACATTTATCATTTCCTTAATTTTAGTAATCTTAATTTTGCAACTTAGCTTAAGTGTGGATTTGATATTCAATTTCAATGTGTTTACTTTTCAATAGCATTGTGTGATTTATTTCAAGAATTTCATTTAGTTTGGTGTGTTTAAATTTTGAGCAAGTGTGTTTCTTTTATCACTTATTTAAAACTTTAGGAAGTATAAACTTAAAATAGATCAACTCCAAGAAAACCCCAACCAACACTATTAGTTGAACCAAATAAACACCTTGTTGTAGAAAACCTTAGACACTGGCCTTGGTAGTAATGACACCAACATAGGTTGGTTAAATGAGTGGATGACAATGAATCTCATCATTTTTGAAATCATTAATGGGTATTTCTTATAAAGTGTTAGTAAGGTAAAATCTTAAGCTAATAGTAAAAAAACCAAAAATATAATAAAAACTACTCTCTTGTTAAATACAGGCATATGAGTAGGCAAAGGGATTCATAAGGAAGGTTTGTTCCAAAATATCCTCATATTTTAGGGGAAAGAAGTAAGGTACTTTCAAAAAACATAGAGACTTGAAGAAAGAAATAAACAAGTCTTTTGGAAGTACATACTGGGATCTAGAGGAATCTTACTCTACAAAAATCAAAATTTTAGATAATGAACAGCCAGAAGACATTTAAGGATCTCCTCCTCTCAATAGAACTTTATTTATAATTGGGGAAAATGTTGGTCATGTAGAAAACCCTCACAGGAATCCTCCTGAGATAACTTTCTCTTACCCCATCATCTTTGACAATGATGATCGAATAATAATGAAAAACATTTCCCCATCCAATATACCTAGCTTTAGAGGTCTATCCACTAAATACCTATACCAATTCCTTTTTTAATTCAAATTTCTCTACCAAACCTATGATTTCACTTTAGATAATCAAAAGTTGAAACTCTTTCCCTCTACTTTGAAGGAAGGAGCAATGAGGTGGTTTGTGGGCCTAGCAAAAAACTCTATCATCACTTGTAGAGAAATTAAAATAGTATTCTTGAATAAATACCAAGATTACTGTAGGGTCAAGGATAGAAAATAAGAATTCTTTAAGATAAAATAGAATAAAGATGAGAACCTTGAATATTATCTAGACTACTTTGTTTTTAGCTACAATAGGTGTGGATATGAGCTACTGAGGAAGTAATCAAAAATATTTTCCTTAAAGTATTGGATGATTCTTCTAGGGATTCTTTGAATCTCATGGAAAATGGAGATATTTCCAGACTAAACTTCCAAGAGATTACACAACTATGTACCAACTACTCTAGGACAAAACCTAATGGTAAGAGAGGTAAACTAGGGAAATTTAGTGATGTGAGCCAACTCATGGAGGAACTAGAAAATTTCAAAATAGATATATTAGTTTAAATAAACACAAGGTTAGATGGATTTCAAGCCAAATCTAAATATAACACTAAACCACTAGAAATATATTGCCTAAAGTGCATATTAAAACACACACTCAGAGATTATCCTTTAGATAAAATAGGAGTCTATGGAATATGTGATACTTAGGATCATGATACAATAAATTTTAATGACCTTCCTACTCTTAAGAACTAGCTTAAATATAATATTTAAACCATAGAATAAGTAAACTATATGCAAAAGGCAAGGAAATGTCTTCCCACAAAATTAACCATAGCAGTTTGGTTCAAGGATTCCTTTTACATAATGACATGCACCTCCACAAGTTTTGGCAACACCACCTTAGTGGGGCAACTTTGAATGGATTCCACAACTATGGATGATGCCCCAACCTATTCAAAAAACATGCATATCCCAAGATCGTCAGTAACCATGGGTAAATCAACATTAGAACCCTAACCCAAACTATAACCAATAACAAAGAAGGTTTTCACAACAACAAGCATTGATGGCTCCTTTAAAAACTCAAGCACCCCCACAGAACAAGTAAAACAAGCTTAGCTACCTACCTAGCTAGTAGTAAATCCAAAGAATAGGCAAGTTTATATTAATGAACAAGGTGAAACTATAGGGGTAGGTGTTATTGAATGTGTAGAGATACACCTCATATTAGGAAAATTATTATAAGAACCTCATATTATCATCATATAAATGTCTCATGAAAAAACAAGTCAAAAAACTCAACCAGTTAAAGAAGAAGAGTTAGTAGAAAAACCTAAAAAAATAGAGGAAGTCATCATAACTCGTCCACTTGATCCCTTTATTGAATGATTTAAAGTAGAAAAAGACAAAAGGGAATCTAAATTGATTCATCAGCTTAAAAAACTCAATATAAAAATTCCATTATTGCAAGCCAGTAGGGACATTCTAGAACTCAATAAAATAATCAAAAAAATCATTTAGACACCTAGTAGGAAAATATAATATCCAAATACTATACAAGTAGATGACAAGCATGTTAATTTATTAACAGGTAAGATACTTATACCCAAGTATGAGGACCCAAGGATTTTTGACATTTCAATAATGATTGGAAAGAAAGAGATACTAAATGTATTGGTGGACTTAGGAGCTACTATTAATGTAATGACTACTGACACCATGCAAAATATCTCTCTAATATGAATGTAACCCACCACCACAATCTTACAAATGATAGATCATTCCACTGCTAAACCAGAGGGCATTATAGATGATATAATAGTAACTATAGAGTCATGGGAGTACCTAGTTGATTTTATTATTCTCCATCCTAAAAAAAAACAAATTGGATACCCATTTATCCTAGGAAGGCATTAGTTAACAACAATGGTAGCTTTGATTGATTGTAGATCAGGAGATATGACCATCTCAAATGGTTTTAAAGTAAAGCATATTTCTCTATTACCACCTACATAATCATCAATTAATCTTGTAAAATATTTATGAGTAGATCAACATAAAGAAAAACATGATAGTATCTCCTCTCTAGCTATAGTCATAATCACTGATCATTTGTAAGAAATAGAGAATGAATTAGCAATAAGTATTAGGAATGATATGGACTTTGACAGTCTAGCTTTGAACCTTGTTAGTCTAGCTATGAACTTTGACTGACCTATTACGGACTATGACAGAGGAACCTATAAATAGAGATATTCTTATCCTTTTGAATATCCATCCTTTCCTACCAATTTTGGCACTATATATGACCATAGGTACATCTAACATAGCATTATGTAAAGGGCACATGAAGGTCAAAATACTTTTTGGATAGCCTCACATTGTCCTCTAGCTGGAGTGATTTCTCTAAGAGAAAATTTTCCTAAAATTATATCACATTCCATATGTTGTTTCCACATCCCTATCCTCTCAACTATTTAATTAGTTAATTTAAACAAATATATTCTTCTCATCCATGCACTAAGAAAATAATAGTAGTACCAAGGAAGTTACTCAACATTAATAGTTGGCTGATAGATGATCAAAAAGTAAAAGTATTTGATGTACTTAAAGAATATACTAAATATTTTTTTTGGGAATATCAATACATGAAGATAATCCATCAAAGTTTATGCACCCATCATATCTACATAGAGAACATTAAACCAGTTAGGAAACCTCAAATAAGAATTAATATTGCCTTAAGAGGCATTGTGAAAGCTAAAATAGAAAAGTTGTTAGAAGTTGGATTCATTTGTCCTATCTATGAAATCTAGTGGGTCTTTTTCTTATTTATTATTCCTAATAAAAAATTTAAATGGAGAGTATGCATAGACTATAGGGAATTGAACAAAACAATTTTCCTTTACCTTTTATTGACCAAGTTCTTGACAACTTGGCAAGGACAAGATACTTCTCTTTCTTAGATGGTTTTAGTGGGTAAAATAAGATACAAGTGGCATTTTAAGATCAGGATAGAAAAACCTTCACTTGTTCATGGGGACATTTGCATATAGGGTATTTCCCTTTGGTTTGTGCAATGCACCTGCTACCTTCCAACGAGTAGTCTTAACCATATTTTCATCTTTAACCAACAATTGTGTAGAAATATACATAGATGATTTCACCATTCATGAAGAATCCTTAAATGAAAGTTTGAATAATCTAAGAAAATTCATAAAAATATGTGAAGAACACCATCTATCCTTGAGCCAAAAAAAAATGTCTGATCATGGTAGAGGAAGGGATAGTTTTAGGAAATCATATTTTTGTAAAAGGAACCTATGTGGATCCAAATAAAATTGAAGTCATTTAAAACTTATCTACTCCTCAAAACTAGACTAATATCAAAATATTCTTAGGTCATGCAAGATATTATATAAGGTTTACAAGATATTTTAGTAAAATTATTACTCCAATGTTTGCCTTGCTGATAAAAATGAGTGAGTTTGTTTGGAGTCTAGATTGCCAACAAGTCTTTGAGACTATTAAGTAAATTAAGTTCTACCCCAATCTTAAAAGGACCTAATTGGTCACATCCATTTCATATATATACTAATGAATCTAATCATGTGATGGGGATAGTTCTAGGATAGAAAGATGAAGAAGGATGGATGTATGCCACATATTAAATTAGCAAGAACTTGACACCTACTAAAATAAATTACACAACCATTAAGAAGGAATTGCTTGATGTAATTTATGCCATAAATAAATTTAGAGGTTATATCATTGGTTATAAAATATTTATATATACTGACCATGTAGCTATCAGATACCTGATGAAGAAACTAGTGGTTGGAGGAAGAATCATAAGATGGTTGTTACTATTACAAGAGTTTGGCATAACAATCATTGATAAACGTGGTAAGTTAAATGTGGTTACTAACTTTCTTTCTAGAATGAAAAATGTAGATGAAGAGGAACCTATAGAAGATAGCTTTTTAGATGAACATCTATTTTCCATTGCAGCATAGTCACCTTAGTTTTCTGATATAGCAAACTTTTTAGCTATAGGGAAGTTTCCTTTTCAGTTCACTGGGAAAGAAAATAAATGTTTAATTAAATAAAGTTTTTGTTTTAAATGGATTAATGGTATATTATTTAAATATGGACCTAATCATGTCTTTTGTAGGTGTGTGAAAAAAAATTAAATGTATGGCATCATTCGTTCTTACCATGATGAACCTGGTGGAGGAAACTACTCTATTCAAAGGATAGTACACAAGATCTTTAGAGCTAGTTACTACTAGACAAATCTTCATAAGCAAGTAAATAAGTACATCTATCAATGTGATCCATGCCAGAGAATAGGTAAACCTACACTATCTTCTAAAATTCCCCTCTAAACTCAAGCACTTTTGGAACCCTTTAAAAAGTGGGGCATAGACTTTATTGGGCCCATTGATCTACCTTATCAAGGGAAGGAGTATTTATTGGTATGTAAATATTGTGTGACCAAATGGGCTAAAATACAAGCTCTTTTATTTACAAGAGAAGAGGTAGTAGTAGTTTTTTATACTCCAAGATCATGTAGAGATTTAAAGCACCTAGAGAGACAATGTCTAAACAAGGTTCCCAATTCATGTCCAAAATAATTCAAGCATTCACAAAGATCTACCAAGTCAACTATAGGAAGTATTTTTCCATACCATCCAAAAGAAAATGGATAGGTATAAGTTACTAGAAGAGAGTTGGAGAATATTCTTATGAAGATATTCAGTAGCAGTAGGAAAAACTAGGTAGCCAAGATTCTAGAGGTTGTATGGGCATACAATACAATCTAGAAGACCACTACTAGTTTTTCATCATATTTTTTAGTGTTTGGTAAGAAACCTCTTCTTTAAATTGAATTTGAAATTCAAAATCTAAGTACTGCACTAGAAGTAGGTATTGACTTGGATGAAGCACATAGAGAGAGAATTTTATAACTAAATGAGCTGGATGAGATGAGAATAGAAGCTTTGCGGTAAACATAGATGATGTAGTACCAAAGGAAACAATGGCATAATTTACACATAAAATGAATATATTTTAAAGAAGGAGACTAGACACTCTTATATAATTTTAAGTACCATCACTTTAAATGCAAGTTGAGAACTCGATGGTTAGGACCATTTTATATAGAAATTTTTTTTGATAATGGTTCAGTACAATTGATGTCTATAGATGGTAATCAGAAGACACTCCTAATTAGTGGACATAAGTTGAAGTTGTACCAAAAACCTTGCAAAAAATAAGAATTCATCTAGCTAGTACAAAATTATTTTTGTCTCATGAAATAACTCAAAACATCCATGACAACTAATCCTTGAAGTCAAGATGATCTCAATAAAGGAAAGAGATTCACCTCTTTTCTAAAAAGATAAAAAAGTAAAATTAAAAAAAAGTGAAAAAAACAAATCAAAAATGAAAATTTTTTAGAATTTTATTGATAGTTGTGATCAAAAAACTAGCTTATTGGTTGATCATGTACTACAAAATGAGCCTTGATAAAAAAACTAGTAAATGGATGGTCAAGGGCAAAAGTAAAAAAAATATTAGAAAAGCAAGTTTAGAAATTCAGAAATAATTGTCATTTATGATTGATTTTCCTTATCCCAAGAGCAATAAACTTGATGTTGTCTTATTATATACTATTCTTAAAACTAATCCATGCAATTTCCTTTTGTTAGAATAGGTAAATAAGGACAATCAAGGACAACATCATGATCTTTGGAGGTATAGTGTTTATTATTTTTCTAAGGGCTAATTTTTAGTTTATAAGTCTGCAAGTATATGCTCATTATTTTGGTAGGCCCTCCATAGTCATTTTTGTGAAGGATGTGGACCTATTACTAGGGTATCCCCACATCAATAGGGAATATTCAAAAAAGTCACCTTTTGGTACTTGACTACAAGTTATGAACTCAGTCCTGTCAAGTAAAGTCCACTTCCATGATAAACTTGTCCTTATCATTAAATAATGATCATGTGGATAATTAATGGATATAAGGATTGGTAGTGTGATGATTACAAATGGGTCAAAAGGTAATAATTATTAATTATTAACCATTTCATGACATGATATGTTTTACACTATCATCATCACATCACACACTTGTAGATATTCAAAATTCATCTGAAGAATGAAGACAAAAGGGATATTATTTATTCCATAATCAATTTCTAGAACCCAGTGAAGTGCCATTTTCATTCCTGAGTAGAGCTACAAATTTTTATGATCTATGAGAAATACAAAATTCAGTATGGGATAGAAAAAAAGTTCAAGCCAAAATTTATAGGTCTCTTAGGGGATGAACAAGAAAAACTTGTGTTTGAAGTTGTAGGGTGGATCAAATTTTTGATGAAATTTTAGGGTTTTTATGAAACTCTTATTACAGACTTTGTTCTCTATTTAAAGATAGATCTATTTACTATCACAGGCATAAAAATTGCATTTTCCAGCAAGGTCATTAGTGAATTATTTGGAATTCTAGATGAAGGAGCCAGGATCGTAGGGAGATCTTCTTTCAATGAAATGATACACATTTTCCATGGAGAAGGAGAACTAGTACCAAAATGTGTTCAAGATAGTAATGGAAATATCAAATTCATCATTAGAGACATCTTACTAGAATCATGGAGGTTTGTATCTTTATGACTCATTAAATATCTCACTTGTGATGGGCAGTGCAGTGTATTGAGTTATGTTGTAATGAGAATGTTGATTCATTTAAGGTATGGCTTTCAACACACTCAGCATAGAATCAACTTACCTTTATTTCTATTAGGGTCTATATAGGTAATGGCCATGAGGTATCCTATTAATCCATCCTTGTTTTCCATCATGGACTTATTCAACTAATAATCCAACACCATTTTTTTAAGAAAGAATAAGGAACATAAGAATGGATATTTTTTCATGAGGGCAAGAAAAGGAAACATCTACATATTAACAATATCATACCACAATAACCTTCTACTTCTAGCTTTAGGGCTCCACCAAATGCCTCTTCCTCAAAAGTAGCTACTCTAGAATTTATGGTTATTGCACATAGTCCTATAATTCACCT
This sequence comes from Torreya grandis, assembly GCA_037957365.1. Taxonomy (NCBI): domain Eukaryota; kingdom Viridiplantae; phylum Streptophyta; class Pinopsida; order Cupressales; family Taxaceae; genus Torreya; species Torreya grandis. Next base: position 2,830,446 of record JARHVA010001238.1, read on the forward strand.
CAATGTGGTTGTACCACCAAATCCCAAAATAAGATTAATACCTCAACCCTCATCAAGAATCCCTAATCCATTTTCTTAGCCTACTACTGCATAAGAACCTATTCAGTTTACATAGGATGATCCTATTGCAGACCATGTTGAACATTTAGTGCATAAAAAGGCCTCATGTGAGGAGACTATTCCTCTCACTTAGTCTAATAAGAGAATAAGGAAGTTGGTATTGACTTTTTATGATGATGAAGTAATTGTTGTAGAAACCCTTGATAGATTATGATAGGATTCCACTCCTAATGTGGCACAAGATAAAGAAGAAGTGGAGTCTCCTTTCCCATAAGATTTTTTTAAAGCAACTATTCCTTCCATCATCCCAACACAACCATCCATTGATAAGGGTAAAGCTCACATTATTTTTGAAGAATCCAAACCATCAAATTTAATAGATGATGTAGAAATACATCATGCTTTGGTATTCTCCCGTCTAGAAGTTACAGTCAAACAACATGCAAAGGAAATTTTTCATCTACTATCTTCAGTTCAATGTAAGTATTTTTTAATTTCCCTTTTGTTGCAAAATATAGAGAACCTTTAAGCTCAGTCTTTTTAAAAAGGTGAAAAAATAGTATCATTGCATAAGAAAGTGGATAGATTTGAAAATGAAGTTATTGATCTATGAGGTTATACCAAGGAACTTGAAGAATTCAATATGTCCTTAAGAAGGAATCTCCTTACATCTGAACAACAAAATAAAACATTGAAAACACAATTAGCCACCAACTCTCACACTGTGCCCCCCAGACCTAAGGTAGAGCAAGGTTGTCAAACCATTATGTCTTGTTATGATGTCAAAAGTCATTGGGAACAAATTTATTTTGAGCTTGGAGAATTAAAGGAACAAAATAAACTACTTCAGAAAGATAAATAGAAGTTACAAGAAGATCTTACACTAACACAACAATAAGAAGAATAGGCCAAACAAACTATACAATTTACTTGTCAACTAGGTGAGAAGCTCTTAGCTTGTAGTAGTCCATCTCCCTCTTATAGTTTGTTCTTGCTTGAATAGTTTTGTAGATAGGCTTTACTTCAAATCTCTTCTAGATTGCCACATGAGATCAACACAAGTGAAGAGTTCTTAGTAATTTATCATAAAATTACTCCTGACAGACAAGATTTATTCAAGTAAATCAAGGTCAAAACAATTTAGTCCTTTTGGTGTACTTTTGGTATTTATAATTTGTTTCTTATTTATTTTTAATTAGAATTAATACAAATATTTTATTTGATTGGATTAATAACCTACAAGTCAAATAGACTATTAATGTGTGTGTGTGTTTTATGATTCAAATGCACATTTATCATTTCCTTAATTTTAGTAATCTTAATTTTTCAGCTTAGCTTAAATATGGATTTGATATTTAATTTTAATGTGTTTATTTTTCAATAGCATTGTGTGATTTATTTCAAGCATTTAATTCAGTTTGGTGTGTTTACCTTTTGAGTAAGTGTGTTTATTTTAGCACTTAATTAAAAATTTAGGAAGTAGAAACTTAAGGTATATCAACTCCAAAAACCCTCCAACCAACACTGTTAGCCAAACCAAATAAAGACCTTGTTGCAGGCAGCCTTGGACACTGGCCTTAGTAATTAATAACATCAACATAGATTGGTTAAGTGAAGGGATGATGACTCCCATCAGTCCATCTACTCATGTCTAGTTTGTTCTCTTTCTCATCTTTGACCACAACTTTTAGGACCCTTTTTTGAGAACTAAGAAAGCTTCAGTTTTGAGAGTTTACTACTAATCAATAAGACTAGTAATCCTAGGCATGAAGTAAAAATATTGATCTACTTGAAGAGAGAGAGCCTTCTTTTTTTTTTATTAAAAACTAGAAATAATTTATATTTTAAAAATATATAATGAAATAGACATATATACTTTGAAAGGTTGTACTTCACTTTTTCGAAGTGGGAGACTAATTTACTGCTCTAAAATACGTAGGCTTCTTTGGTTATTTTATGTTTCCATGTGTTGAAAATAGTGTTTGTCTATCATTG